>JACXGK010005363.1:6401-33056 GCA_016801125.1 Novumbra hubbsi | reverse complement strand
CTGTTACAGGGAGTCTATATTTACCCCTGCACATCACCGAAATATCCATCTGTCTCTGGGTATCACGGTTGTGTTCAGTTGCCGAATGACCCAGTAGTTCCTGTTACAGGGAGTCTATATTTACCCCTGCACATCACCGAAATATCCATCTGTCTCTGGGTATCACGGTTGTGTTCAGTTGCCGAATGACCCAGTAGTTGTGAGAAGACTGTTCCTGATGCCATTGATCCAGGCTATTTTTATACAGTGGAGGACATTATCAGCGGTGATGTTCCAAATCATAACCCAGTAGATAGGGAAAAGGCTGCCACTGATATGTATCCAGTGTCTGTAAGCTACTTCTCAATGAACTACACGTTATCTGTGGTGTTCCTTGTGTTTGTCCATTGTGCATATTTGCCCTAAAAGTTTATCGAATGCCCCCCCCTTTCACGTTAATCAGATGATTGTTTGGAAAAAATTTAATAAGTGTATTGTTGCTTACAGAGGGGGGCTTTTTTCCACACATCGTTTTAGCAACGCTGCCTACTAGATACACACTGCCATTTGTTCTTTGTATGTCATTCTGTTTAATTATGGTTTGTTTGGGGTCATATAAATACCCGGCAAAATCCTTTGGACAAAGTTAGCAACAATGCCATGGTGTTAGTTAGCATCGTTTTGTCAATTGAGACTGTTACCCGTTCCAGGATGAGAAAAGTAATAGCAACCTTCATAAGATAAAGCCTTCCTCCACCCTGTCATGACTAAAAAGGAGTGTATTGCATCACAGAACTTTTTAATGTTAGATCCCTTGCTTCAAAGGCAATGGCAGTAAATTAATTAATCACTGATCAAAAACTGGATCTATCATTTGTATGCATGAAACCTGGCTAAAGCCTGATGAATTAATTACCATAAATGTTGTCACGGCAGATAGTATTATAATTTTGTGCCATTTCAATAATCATATGGAAAAGTCCAATGAAATGACCCCCAAAAATGTATTTGGCACCTGGATTGACACAGTAGGTTTTGTCCAACATGTCTCAGGTCCAACACATTGCCACAGTCATACCTTAGACTTAGTCTTGTCATGAGAAATAAATGTTGTGGATCGAATCATTTCCGCCCATGAACCTGGAATATCTGACTACCAATAGATGTTTTGATATTCTTCCAGGCCTGCTATTCAATGACTGAGTAAATACATATGCAACAATGTAATTGAGATCCTAATGCAAAACCGCTAAATAGTTTTGAAAAGGTTGCACCAAATAAAACCAATAAAAACTAAAGAAATGTTCAACAAGGAACTCACTCCCTGGTACACAGTCAATACTAGAGCACACAAGCAAGCCTCCAGAAGGTTTGAGTGAAAGTGGTGCTTCACGTAATTGTAAGTATTTAGACTAGCCTGAATAAAGAGTATAGTACAATACCAAAGATGTCATACATCTGCTCACTCAACATGTTTTTAAACATAAACAATCCAAAATGTCCCTTTGATACAGCTGCAAGGTTAACAAAAAGCAAAGCTCAACAAGTAATGTGGGTCTTTACTCCAGCAGCAATTAATACACTGAAAAAACACTTTGTGACGACTGCTAATGTTAAAAGGGCTTCATAAATAAAGTTGATTGCTTGATTGATTGATGGTGTAGCATAATACAGCCTAGAACAACTGAAGAACCACATTGAATTCCACATAGAGAGTGGCAGCTCTAGTATTCTGCCCTCATGGTATTGTATATTTTTGTATAATTCATATGACTCATTCTCTATACAGAATAGGCTGTGCCTTACTATTTTAACATTATTGCATTCAATAATTTCCATTCGTCTTTGTAGTCTTGCATTTCTTGAAAACATTTACTGATGAAGTTCACAGAATGGTATGACATAAACATGGTTTTTGCAAAGCTTTGAATAGCAATGACAAAAAACCTTCTGCTATTCTGCCTTTTTATATACAGAATACTGCAGAATTAAGATAAAAAATGTGGAAGTGGAAAAAGAAATTGGTGGACAATAAAGAAAATCCACACAAACCAAATGAAGGAGCACAGACTGGTGCACAGGTACGCGCAAAATCGGACTGACACACACACACACTTTTTGCATTTTAACTGAAATGTAAGTCATTAGCCAGCTTGGAAGGCCAACTATAGTTGTTTCTTTATGTTTAGTCTACTGACTGTAATAAACTAACATTTTGGTTTGTAATGCCAATTCGCTGATGTAGCAGTTTCAATTCCCCTTTTCTGAGCCCAGAACTGCCGCATTGAGAAGCAGACAAACCACAGCAAGCGGGTGCAGTTAAGTCCAAGTTCTGCCTGTGGAAAAGACGCATTTTTCATTTCAGCTGAAAAAAATGATCTCAGTGTTCCATAGATTCCTGAATCACACTGTCACCTCGTGCCTGCCCACTGTGCACAACGACGGGATTGAAATAAGACTGGCGTCAGTTCCCGAGAGAGTTCAGCAGACGCCCTGCAGAAGAAGGCAGTGTATCTGTGGTGAAAGTGAGACCATCAAAGCCAGGGACTGACTGATGAGGATCAAGAAAACGAACAGAAAACGAACAGAAGACAAATTCCACTGCCACTCGAAGGCCCTCAAAGCATATTGTATCGCCAAGGTGTCCCTCAGACATTCCACCAAAATACAGGAATCCAAGAATTGAGTGCTTCATATTTTCATAATTCTCTCCCCCCAAAAAGATGGTTTGCCCACGGAAACTATGACAAACACAAGTCGTACAGACTCAGCGGGATGTTTCTGGAAGGCCAGTTGGCATTAGGGCCTGTCTCCAGACTCTGAATTGAAGAAAGTGTTTTTCTCTTTGAAGAACTCGACCACACACCTAGGGATAAGGCAGCCACCTGCTTCCATTTTCCTTGGTCAGGCTAAGAGCGCAGGTGGCAATCAGACAGCTAGCCCCCAGAACATAAGAACCAGATTGATTCTCCCACCTCAATTGGAAGTGGATTTTTTTTCCAGGTCTCCTGGAGGCTCCATGGGGTATGTCTTGTGCTTGCACTCTCTTGCTCTGTCTCCGTGTCTCTTACACCAGACATCTTAACAACTGTAACCCCCCCCCCCCCAACCACCATGGTGAACACTACTACACTACACTACTACCACCACCATATATCCAGTTATTAACACAGAATCGCATGCCTTTTCTTTTCACGTATACAAATAGCATTTGTGTTCCCGACGATCGTTACTCTGGACAATATCGCCCTGCCGTGTAATGGGCCGGACAGACACGGCGTCTCCTGAAATGCGTGGTGCATTTCTGTGGCGTTGTCTAGAGGCACATTTCACCTGGTCTGTTCTAATGAGATCAGGCTGGATTAGGACCGGCAGCACTCTCTCAGCCCACTGACAAGCAGCTCCCTATCACCCACACCGTGGGACGGGTACGGCGGGATGAATGCAACTCGGGGGCATTTGGGACGCAGGGTTTTCTCTCTTTTTTCCCTCTCTCTTTCTTCCCAATTTTCTCGTTTCTCCCATTCGCTTTCCTCCTTCTCTCTACTCTCAAGTTCTCCTTTTTCCTCTCTCCCTTTCTCTCAGAAGGTACCGCAGAGTGCCCTCCGTGGCCTGAACCGACAGGGTGTCATTTCAAACATCTAAAGGGGCAACTTTTAATCAAATTGACTATCATATAAAGGCATTAAAACTAACCAGATTACATTGCCCTGCAGCACTATCTCCAGCACTCTCTTTTACAGGCCCTGATGTGCATTACTGACAGTGAGAAATGGCCTGTCTGAAATGTAACCCACCGCTTACTGAACAAAGAGATCAAGCGGGGGTGGGGGGGCGGGGGTAGGGGGTTGTGGGCAATGCATCTGCCATTTCTTTTTCCCCAAGATATGTTTACGGCGCATTTCTTGCTTGAACATTGGAAAGACAGTGACTTGACAGCGCCCCTGCTTTAAGACCCTTGGTCCACATTCCCCTGAACCTCCAAGTGTTAGAGGGCTTAGGCTCCACCCGGTTCCCCATCAGCCGTGAGGGCCGGCGTGATGGAGCTGATGTTCTGCAGTAGGTGGCATCCAAAATGGCACCCTTGTCCCTAGTCCATCGCTTTTGATTACTTCGACCACCGCAGGACGCCAATTTAAACTGAAGCCTTAATGTTGCCATTCTTTACCCCTTTCTTTATCTTCCATCACCATGAAGCTACTCCTTCCAATTCAGTGTTCACCGCAGACGATAACTCTGCTTACCTTCGCCATGTCACCGTAGTCACAATAATGAACTTCCAAAGTACACGTTTTCATTAGGCCACTGCATTCTGTCACTTCATTCCAAATGGCTTCAATTGAATTAGCATAATTAAACGTTATCTGTGATCATTCCCCGTTCCGTTCGCCCCCCCCAAAAGCCCCCCGCCCACCGCGAATTCCTAGGCATGTTCTAATGTATGTTTGTGTCTGGAAACGCGTGATTGATAGTACAATTATGATTGAGACAATCCCAGCTGCATGTTATTAATGGAGGTTGTTAATGGCAACGTGGACCGTGAACGAGCGTGTCCACCCAAAGCGAGTGTTGCCGTCGTGGTCGTGCGTGCGGTGGGTTTCAAGCCCGGGACGCCTTCACTCACTAGGTAACCTGCCTGGGAAAAAGGCTCCTAGTTACCAGTGGTCTTATCTCAATCTTATCTCAAACTTATCTCAGTCTCCACCACCTCGCCGCCAGTCCGTTGCGGAAAAAAACATTCGGAAGAAAAAACCAAAGGTTCCCTCCCTTCGTCCTGCTCCTCTTATGGCATTCTGGAAGGGACTCCGCAGACATTTTGAAACAGCTAAGGCATGTCGCAGGGGAAAAACTTCTCAGGCCGTGGCCTTGCCGTTCAGTGTGGTTGAGGAGGACCGGAGCTGATACTGTGGGTAAGCGAAGGACCAAGGAGGCCCCCATTAAGAGATTCTGCGTTTGAATTAGGGGTGTGCCTTTGGAATGCGGCCCGAAGGAGGCGCAACACAGGCGGCTGCAAAGTTAGACGGGGTATGAGTCAGGAGGGCGTGCTCTCGCCGCCTGTTCCCACAATACAACACAAACCCAGGTCCGACAGAGTTGTGGCACACGGCCCAAACCTATTCATCTCTCTGGCAATACACGTTACGCAATACTCCAGCTCCCTCTGACAGGAATACAGCGTGCCGCTGCATGTGACACGAGGAATGCGTTTCATGTTTGTAGACGAGTAACGCGCCGTCTGGTACTATGATAGTGTGTGGCAACGCCCTACGACGTGTCTGGCCCGCCTCACAAAGTGGTACGATATCCCCGGCGCAGTGCACGTATTTTTCCTTTGGCCAAAGGGGGTACCTGTTTAAAGTGGTGTGGCTTTTGGGACGCGTGCGCCGCCGTTGGACGGGGCAGGATCGCGACCATTACCGTAACAACCCGGGGATCGGCGAAGATCTTTACGCAATCGTTTTCCCCCGTAGATCAGATCGTCCGAGAACCGCGCCCGGGGTTCCAAGCTTCCAGTCAGTTCTTTTGGCACGTGATCCAGAAGTTGATTAAAAACGAAAAGCTTCAGCCCAGTGAGATCAGTTCGCTGTAGGGCTGCGTTGAGAAAGAGACATCAAAGCCAAGCACACGTGCGTGACGATGAATGAAGACGTATTCCACCACACTAGGAGCTAAAGTCAGCTTCGTACTATAATTGAAATCAACGCGTTGCAGCATGATGCAATAGTCAGGGATTTAGATGGTTGATGGGCCTCCTCCCTTATGCAACCCCCCCCCGCAATGCATTTCTGTTTAGACAACAGTGGTATAAGCTACGGGCCATCTGTCACAGTGGATGGCAGCTGTTTATTTTACACAATTGTGAAGCTTTTGCACTTCTCCACAATCTGGAAACAGCTTAGAGGTGCGGTGTAGAACAGGCTGAAAAGGTCTTCCCCGCGAGCCCGGCCGTTGTTCTGAGAGGGCATTTTCCACCGTTGTGTCATTTGTCAACAGAAAGGTTAAGTTTACTGTAAAATGTCCGTCCTTCTCTTCCATGGCATTCGTCTATAATACGTCTAGTTGTCATGTCATCTTCCAGCACCATCAAATTGGTACTTAAGTTTAATGTCAAACACTCCTTGTTTGGAGAGTTTATGATATTCTTAACTGCGGCTAATTATGACTTGAGTCATATAAATGATCCCATTGTGATGGACTACCTATCACACCTATATATGAGTGAGCAAATGAGTACATTCTAAGTACCGATAAGGATTATATCAGACCTCACGCCTCCCAGACATATGCAATTTAATTGCACAATGCTGGAGTTTAAAACGAGAACCTTGATGAGAACTAATAAGAGGTTCGTTAGAAAAACATTACATGAGAAATCCATTTCGTTTCGCACTGTTGAAAATAATCCATGGCAGGAAACTAATCCAACGTCTCTGTGAAATGAAATGTTCCATTTAATGTGTGGTCCTTCCAGAACACCTTTTACCAATCAAACAACCTTGATAGTCAAAAAAGTCTGTATAGCATGTTTCACCCTATTTCGCTATGGTCTTTGGTCAAAAGTAGTACACTACATAGGGAATAAAGTGCCATTATGGATCAAGCCTGTAATTGAGAGATTAACACTTAAAACCTACTGAATCAGACTGCCTGAATTGCTGTTAGCGCCACTATTACGCTATTTTAAACCAGGAGCCAGTGGAAATCGTGGTGTTAGTTAAATATTTCCATTACTTAGATTACCAGTTTATGAAGTTGTAAAACCCTCTTGCGTATAGATGTGAGTGTTTTAGAAGGATGACTTGTGTGATATTCTCTCTCTCTTTCTCTTTCTTTCTCTTTGGATGCAGTCATTTATTCTAACACTGTTCTCAGTGTGGTTAACAAATCATTTTGCCTGAATGCCAAATGGCTCCTTGTTCCTGATGCAGTTCACTACTTTAGACCAGTGCTCCATGAGTCTGGGTGAGAAGTATTTAGAGATTAGGGGGCAGTTTTGACCACAGCCTTAGAATCAAATGAGATTTTTAAAGAGATAAATTTTCTCTGGTACATTGACGCTGTGTGGATGTTGTTATAAACCTTTAGAACGTATTGTAGAGAAGCACGATTATGCCTGGGACATGGTGTGAAAAGAGTAGGGAGTTTTGATGTGTTTTAGTCATTACCAGATGGAAAAACAACAATTGCAGTCATGTGTCACAGCTACTTGGCTTTTAAATGGAGTGAACATTTTCTGCTAGTGTTGCAGTGCCCTCTGCTGGTTGAGTTACAAGTTATATTTGCTCATTTGAAAGGTTTCGCCGTTTCAGTTTTCCCTCTTTCATTGGTCTAATAAACATGATAGCGTTTTCATTTCTGTTGTAGCAAATTGCCAGCAATATGTTATGTTGAATAAAGTAAATCTATTATAACACGAGAAAGACAAAGTGTCAATATGTACAATAGCATATGTATTAACTCTTTTTAAAATAAGTAATAAAACCAGGATACTAGTACATATATTTTATGATTATAGCTACCTGCTGTTCAGTTGGGGTTAATGTATTGTCAAGACCCTCACATCTGGATTGTAAAAAGTAGTTGGAAATCAGATTCCAACAGAGATGAAAGTAAAATGGATTACCTGATCTTGGATGGTAAAACATGGGATTGCCAAATGCGGATCATTCTTATTCAGATTCCAATTTCTGAACAACATGGCGCTGACGATTCAACCACCTGAGTGTTAAATAAACCAAAGATAAATCATCTTGTGTTGTTCGCCTTTGACGGTCTCACCATTTGTCTGCCAACGTAAGTCTGTGACCTTTTCCTCTAATCAGATATCTCATATGACTTCCCAGACATCCATTTACATGCGGAGGCATGGCCACAATGTCATTTTGATCAGTTTCTATGACGATGCTAAACCGCAGCAGTGCCAACCATCCATGGCATCAGGGGGCTGAGGTCCATGATGATCTCTGTGACCTTCAGTGCCAACTTCCCATGGCATCAGGGGGCTGAGGTCCATGATGATCTCTGTGACCTTCAGTGCCAACTTCCCATGGCATCAGGGGAATGAGGTACATGATCTCTGTGACCTTCAGTGCCAACTTCCCATGGCATCAGGGGAATGAGGTACATGATCTCTGTAACCTTCAGCGCCAACAGACATGGTCAAGGGTAGGCATTGTTTCTCCAGGGACACGTTGGACAGGACAGTTGAGGTTCTAAGCAGGGACACAATCTTGCTTGCGCTACTGAATCTGGAGACATTTATGAGTGTCCTCTTAAACGAGCGGGATTTCTGTCCATACTGTGTCCTCCATTGGCATATGGTGTCACACAAGTTTCTGTTTCTGGTTATATATTTTAAATGTTTGGATGTCTAATCAGACAGTTAAACGTCTAAAGCTCAGATTCTCAGACTTACTTTATGGTTTATATATATATATATATATATATAGCCCCCTGTTTATTGGCTTATTAGTAGTAGAAAACCCTTTTTTTCGGTCCCAGTACTTATGCAGAGTCTTATTCTAGGTCTTTCATGCTTTATTAGACCTTTCATGCTCATGGTGCAAGATTAGGGCATCTGCTAAATGTTTTAAAAGTAACTCTTTTTCACCTGTTTACATTTTCCAAGCACAGAAAAAGCATATTTATATAACCTTCATATAGAGAAATATTATTCTGTCAACTTTTACTGTGCCAATGTAAGTAAATTGCTCTGTCGGATATTGTATTAGATATCTGATTAGAGGAAAAGGTCACAGGCTTTCACTGGCAGACAAACGGTCAGACAATCAAAGTAAACAACACAAGATGATTTATGTTTGATTTTCATTTAATTATCCTTTCAATAAAGAAATGACATGTGATGAAACTCAGGTGACATCACATATCTGCATGCCTGGCTGATATCTCTACTTGGACAATGGCCCACCCCCTGAAGATCAACCTTGACAATATGGAGCTGCTCTTCCTGATGTGTAAAACATGTCCATCACGGTTTTCATTAACATTTACATCGTTTATCACAACTGGGAGTAGCAAGGCTTTACATTTTTATAGCATACTATCATAAGTCCCACCGATGAATTTTGAATGTATGTAAGAACTTTTAACTTTGCAAACAGCAAATGGAAACAACAGAATCTAACAGAAAAGTGTTGTTCTCTATGACGCATTAGCCTGCACTGAACAGCAGGTGGCGTCTATGCAGAGGAATTCACAATAAAACTACTTTCCAGATAAAATCAAATAACGTCACTGAAAAGCTTTTAAAAAATATTTGAAAAATAGCAAAAGTAATCTCCCATGAAGCATTTTCTGGCACAGCTTTCCGCTCCCTGCATTCCCCTAACCTAAAATGTGCAACTGACACTCTATTTCAAGTGGCTCCTGTCAAAGAAAGTGCACTGCATAGCAAATAGGGATCCACTTCGGGACGTACACGACAAGCTGACAGGACGATATTCCAGGGCTCATTAGTGGGTCTCCGGGACTGGGGAGCGGCCTGGCTGCCTGGTGCCATACAGCAGCCTGGGTCTCCTTCCCTCCCTCCACCCGCCAGCAGAGCAACTGTCTACCTGTCAGCCCTCAGACAGCCCTGAGGCAGGCCCCGTGTGCCCAGCGACACACTATTCCATACATAGGGCACTGCTTTTGATGGAAGGCCGTCAAACTTCAGATTAGGGTCCCGATTAGGGTCGCGATTTGGGACATGCGGCACTCAGGAACTGAATTCCAAGTGATACCATATCCCATATTAAAATGCTCCCTTTCAGAACAATTTGGGATGTAAACAGGGCCCAGGAGAGGGGGGGGGACTAGAAAACTTGAACCAAAAGTAGACAATCTCCATTCCTGTTAATGAACTCCAGGGTAATGGATTTATGACACTTGGCTTGGTGGGGAGCCAGGTGTTGGAGAACCTTTCTCTTCTGTCTCTGTTGTGTCCTGAATGACACGTGATTCCTGGCACTACTTCTGAACAATGCTGTGTCAATCGCAGGGTACTGTAGTTTGCACCCTAGAACTAGAAAAGCACTGCTCATAATAATATTCTATATGTGTCTGTTTTGAGCCAGGTTCTGTTAAAATGTTGTCTCTGTGCTGCTTGTTAAGTCACTACACAAGAATCACGGAGAGATACTAGTGGGAATAAGATGCCATTGCAGTTGATTTCACAGAAAATGATTTATCCTTCACTGGAATTCTGCTTTTTATTGACTCAAGTGTTGGTTTTTTTTGTCATCCAGCTGGCAGATAAGAGTAGTATCCTTCAGAGAGAGCGTTTATCTTTTTTTCAGGAAGGCACTATGTGTTTTTTGAAAGAATATTAAGATAGGTAAAGAACTGGTTCTGTGACGAAATCTGGATGACACAATAAAAATGTAAATCCAGAATAAGACGTTTTGAATCCTTGTCTTGGTGTGCTACGCTGCGTGTTTTATAACAGAAATAGTCTCCCTTTGCTAAAAGCTTACAAATGACTTTGTCTCGGTTATGTCTGAGAGAGATGGGGGAGAGAGGCGGCTTCTGTTTGAAAGCATGATAGATGGCCCTCGTAAATGTTTTTTAATTTATGAGCGCGGGTCTCGGGTGGACTATGCGTTAACAACTGTCTGGCCAGAGCGAATGCTGTCTGAAAAGAATGTGCCTATCTCTCCGGGGTTGCCGGCCAAGCCTCGTTCATCACTGAGGCTCTGCACGGCTCTCATTTGGAAACAGTCTGGCCGGCCGTCACCCAAACCAAACCCCCCCGCCCCACCCCGATCTTTCCTCTACTCAGTAAATCCAACAGACGCTAAAGACATCCCAACAGCCCAGAGGAGAAAGCCCTGAAACCGCTTTGAGTATGTTTGCTCGCGCGCCTGCGTCCACCTGTTTTTGTGGCTACGCGCGCACGTGCCTACATCTGTGTTTGTACGGCACGGTCGGATTTTGAGGTCCGAGGGGCTCTGCCATACTAACGAATATTTACGGTCACTGGCAACGCGTAGTTAAGACACTGGGTTAGTTGTTACACTGTCAGTTTGACCGGTTTGATCTGAGAAGAGAAAAGAGCTGCGGTGATGTCATCAATATCGTAGACTCATTTCCTTTTCGAGATGAGATGAGAGGTGGCATGTCTCTGTTAGCAAAACCAAAAACGGATTTTCATCGTGATTTTTAATCAAGATATTTTCCCTAATGTTCATTCTATTGTAGATGCAATGTTGCAAATTGTATCACCTAAACTAGCTGTATCTCTAGTTTAATTTGATTATTTGCATTCATGCTAACCTGAACCCACATACCTTAAATAGTTAGCAATGTACTGGCTGGTTGTTGTGGGTATAGTTGTAACAGTTCATAATGATGAGAATGTCTGCATTGTGTATATGGAACACTTGCAAACTCGAGTCCAAAATAAATGTGGGGAAACTGTATAAACTGTAAGTTCTGGGCCCACAAAGGCTGCACTCCAGGGGCAGCTGGGTCATTCTCACGAAACCTATCTAGAGTATAGGATATACAACGGTTGTGATCTTTTCAAAAATAAAAGTCATAATTTAGTTAAAAACTACAACATAATAAAGATAGTGTTGTGCTCTTTCTTGTACAGTGTATGATTTATACATAAAAGTGTCACGTATCATTCCTGTGTATTCCAGGCCCGAGTCGCTAGTCACTGGATTTCTCTGTGCTTGTTGCACACAACTAGGATTACTAAAACCTTCTATTCTATGTTGGTGCCTAAATAAAATGCTTTTTTGAAGGTTTCCCTGCACCTTGGTCATTCGTTCAGTACCACGTCACAAAAGTTAGTTTTTACTCATTACCGCAATGCACTTCATTTAAATGGATCTTTGATTGAATTTTAGATTGATTAAACAAAAAAATATTCCCCAAAACAAAATGCATATTGTTTATTATGTCTTGTAGTAAAGTAAAACATATTTGAAAATTAAACTGGAAAATTCAATAAAAATGTTTGGGGGTGTAAAACATTGTGTCCATGCATGTAATTTTCATCTTTAGCAACATGTTCCTGTAAAAACTACAGTATTTTTTAAATAAAGTTGTATTTGCTTATAATGCATCACAAAGAAGATAAGCTACAAGATGGACACCAAGTAAGATAAGTTTCTTCATTTTTTCACCCTTCAAAATAAAACATCTCTCTTCATCTCCTGTGCATGACAAAATTTATTCTCATTACCCCAACATGAAATAGTACTTGTTTGATTAAAGCTTTGATAATCAATATTTGAGCAATATAGTGGTAAATTATTATGTAATTAGTCAGACAACAAAACTACATTCTGATGATATGTTACACTTTCAGATATCAGAAAAAAAACGATCTGACAGGTGAGCAACATGAAAAGAAATAGAAGGGTTTATCAGGCCTATTTGATGTGCTTTGCAATTGTTTGTGTTCTGTTTTGTATTGTGTATAGTCTTTTTTTGAACTAAATGTGTTCAGTTCAATACTGGTGAATATCCATGATATTTGTACTATGAAACATGCTTGTGTTTTGTTATAGGTCTGTAAATTGCATTATGTATTGTATTTTAACCCTGAATTAGAAAGGTTAAGAACTAATGTTTTTTTCACATTTTATTGAGTTACGGTGTTTTAATGCAGGGGTCCTTGTTATTGAATTACTTATATGATTTTATCAATGCAAGAATACATAATTCAATCTTACTAATTCTCATTACCGAAATCATCAGCCTCATTTCTGAAACATTTGTGTCATTATTGAAACAGGTGATAATTCAGCTATTAATTAATTCATGAACCATTAATATTTTGTCCTTCAATTTGTGTCCAGAATATATATATACATTTTATTTCAGTTTTGCAGTTTGACCTCAGTAATGTCAGGTTTCCATGAAATATCACAACAAATGGTTGTAGATCATGGGGAGTGTTGCGGTAATGAGAGAAAATAGCAAAAATAACCACATTTATTTATGTTAAAAAACCTTTCCCCAAAGATTCATGTAACTTTGTACAGATTTATTTAACTATTTATTTACAAAAATAGCAATAATAATTTGTTTTTCTATTATTTTGGGTGTTTTTCAAGGACATGTTTGGTAAAATGTGAGTAAAAATTTGTTAAATTGTCAGTATATGATTTGAGATTAATACTCACAATTACCTAAAACCTTGCTATCAATGTTTCAAAAGAAAATTTCCTTTTTATGTTTTATGTATTACATTTTCAGGTTTGAAATATTTGAATCCAGGATTTTATGAGAATGACCCAGCTGTCTACATTTGCCATAACTGTGTGAAACATGCCAGTTCAGGAATATAGTCCATACACGCAAACGCACACTCAAACAACCACACACAGAGGTTAAAAAAATATCTGTTTATGTCCCTTTAATTATTCATCTTATTCAAAACAATGTCTTCTTCATTCTAAAATAAGTTATGCAGGTATTGTATACATTGTATAGTGTGGATCTTATTTTAGCACATTACATCTCATTGTTACATCCATCCCCAGCTAGTGTTACAACTCACCCCAGTTGTAGTGTACTGACTCTTAAACAACCACTGATTTACTGACGCTCAAACTAACACTGAGTTATTGACGCTCAAACAACCACTGAGTTACTGAAGCTCAAACAACCGCTGAGTTACTGACTCTCAAACCATCATTGAGTTTCTGACGCTCAAACAACCACTGACTTATTGACTCTCTAACAAAAGGTGTTACTTTCATCCCCGGTCTCCCCTACCCCTCCCAGTTAGAGATCATCCTTAGCGTCACAAATCGTACCCTGTTGCCTACACAGTGCACTATATAGGGAATAGTTTGCCATTTGGGATTCTTCCCCTGTCTGTTTTAGCCAAGCACAGCCACCATGGCTGATGAACGCAACAAGTGCTCTCAAGTTTCCAGCTCGGTTTACAGTAGTATGGTCTCTGGGGACAGCAGCACTGAGGCATGCCAGACAGCATCTGTCAAAGATCTGCAGGACTGGTGAAAAGGTTTGAGAATGATACAACACTAATAACCGCTGAATTTGTATATGAGAGCATTCTTGTTTCTACACTGTACCACATATTTACCAATGGGCATGTCAAATGGCTCAACAATATGAACCAGTGTTACATGACACAAGAATTTGTGCAGACAACCAAATAAAAATACAAGAGATGATCATTCAAACAGAATCATGTCCTACTACTGCACAACTGTAAAGTAACCAAAGGAAGACCATGCAGAGAAGAACAAAGCTTGGTGTTCCAATGATGTTGAATATAGCCTCTACAGCAGGGGTCTCCAACCCTGCTCCTGGGGAGCTACTGTCCAGGTTGTTTTCACTCCAAAACCATGAATACAAAGCCTTATTCAGTTACTATCTGTCTAACTAACACTATCTGTCAGGTGTGTTCACTTAGGGTTGGAGTGAAAACCACCAGGACAGTAACCCCCATGGAGCAGGGTTGGAGACATCTGCTCTACAGTAAGTGTACGCCCAAAGACATAAATTTGAACCAAGGCCATATTTAAGGTAGAACTTAGGATTTGTTTGATTTTGTTTAGACGTTAGTTACATAAGTTGCCGTCTCCACTTCACAACGCTTACTTTGCTGGGCGGTTTCATAACAGACTACAATTTGCTTGACTTTCGGGCCAACCAAAGCAAAACATCCTCGACCAGTATACAATTTCTTGGATCTAATATGTGTTTTCTTCCCAAACTAAGGCAGGACTTCACAAGGACCCATAAAGATCTTGTCCAACGTGGAGCTCGGAAAAAGGTAATAGGGTGACATTTGGGAAGCCGGTCTTTGAGTGTACTTATAATTACAGAATCCACCCAATGCATGTGATTACAAGGTCCTGGATTTCCATACTGGCTTATTAAAAACATTCTTCCTTTGGTTCTGGCCCAACTGGCAGCTGTGCTGAGCTGTTTGCTTTCTCTTCTGCATCGAGTCGGCAGTGGAGAATACGATAATTTGAGAATTAACCTACTGTAGAGGATGGCTCCACTGCATTCGCCAACCATTAAAGTTTGCAAACACACACACACACACACTGGCGTCACAGATAACACATCTCATATAGAGTAGAACAGTAATATCTCTTTTTGACACTCTATATTAAGCTCCAAAAAAAATTGGGAACACACTGAGCCTCGAACATATAGTAAAACATTTAAATATAGTAAAACATTTAAATATTTACGGTACATTGTGTATATGGTTGAGAACAAAATGACATAACAATAGTCAATGTAAACCAAAATCACCAACCGATGGAGGGCAGGATTCAAATTCACACAAAAAATCTCACTTCAGTGAATCTCACCAAGGCAATTTATGTGACTCAGTAGTCGGCTCCTAAAAAAACTTTTTCAGAAAATCTTTTTATTCCTTCATGTGTTTTATTCTACCCATCAAAAACAGCTGTGTAATTATGTGAAAAATGAACATAGAGGTTTTCATTGACTTTAGTTGAAGGTTGGTACCTTCACGTTTTCAGGATCAATGTCAGACATCTCAGGCTTCTATCCAGAGTCAAGCAAGGACAAGGCCAAAGCCTAGAGAATTACAACCCTTGCACAAACCTCCAGTTGCAGTTAAGAATTACTTTTGAATAATCTGGTACTGTAACATGGTTTATAAAACCAAAACCATAAACTCTGTTTCTGTCCTCTTTAGCATAATAAACGTATGTTAGAATACTGAGTTAGAATACAGGAATATATTAAATTTGAATGAAATCAGAATGAAAAAATCTGAATATGCTACAGGTCTTAATTTATGTTTATTTGAAATGATTGCAATCGTGGAACATATAGACATAGCTTTGCACATGGCTAAAGCTGAATCAACTTTTTTTCCTAATTTCTTTGTGCGACTGACATTTATGTCCCCTGCGAGGCGGTCAACGGGCCCAGGTACAGCAGCCCACTGTGATAATGTAGAAACCCAATCTGCAAAAGGAATCATCGTAAAGCGCATTGGGCTGGAAAGCGAGGGAGAGAGACATGAACTATGAATCCCATCAGGTTTATCTCTCCTCAAAATCTCAATCTGTTAACCAGTTCACATACTTCATTAACTCACACACACACACACACACTAACTCACACACACACACACTAACTCACACACACACACGTTCTTGGTAAAATAACCACCGGGACATTCTGCAGTATGGCTTGTATGAGTAGACCTCTGAGAAGACATTAATTTGACATAACATTTGAATGTTGACTTCTGAATAGTTCTAGTCCATTTGTTTGAATGTGAATAGAAAGATGATGACATATATATATTTATTTATTTAAATATATTTACTTGGTTATAATACACATTTGTTCTTCTTTGGAGCTACCACAGTGGTTTCTCCATTATCTTCAGCTCGTATACCCATAGTAAACAATGTATATTTCAAATTGGACACATCATTCTTTGAACACCAGAGGGAGCTGTAAGACAGCATCCAGATCAGTAACCTTAGGACATTGCTAACATACATTCCCTTCAACCTCATGTGGTCACATATATAGTGTCTTTGAGTGCTGATTTAAAATCAGATCCTGCTTGACCATATAATATTTCCATAAATGTTTAATCTTCATTGCCTGTGGTACCACCTAGAACCAAATGTGTTGTAAAGGTCTTATGGTAATGAAAAAAAACACTATACTATCAAATAAAAGGATCAGGATCCATACTCAGAAAGACATATGTGGTCATAGGTCTCAAATCAATCCCAGCGTAACTGAACCCATAACTGAGATAGGCCTACTGTTGTTTCTGTTGGATAAACACAACTACTTAAATCCTGGTTGCCTTCTTCACATTTTATCATAGTACGGTTCTTTTATGACATACTTACTTTCTCAGAAACACATTAGGCTGGGTGTACACATGCAGACCAACACTGATCTTAATTAGTGTGTTGACTAATATTGTGTGTTGACATCAGATGTTCAGTCAACCTAGTGAAAAAGTTAATTCGTAAAACAAGTATTTCAGGCTCTGTAAACACATTTCTGCATATTCCTTCCACAGTCTGAAAGCAAGCCTGGGTTCAACTGCTGTAAAATGGTTGACATCCTTTTAGCATTTGAAAACTTGTGTGAAACAGGCCAGTGGTTTAGCATTGTACTAGTATTTCATATTTACTAGTATGTTCCATTATACCAAAATAGCTCAATCAAGCCCACTTTCCAAACTATTTCAACCCATGTCCACAAAAAAAATCTGTTCCCTCCATTAGTTACTGAGGTGGTTGCAGGAAGAACCAGGGGACCGGCCCTTTCCACACTTCGAGATTGTTTTCACTGACTGTGAACATGTCTTCTCTGCAAAACCTCTCACTGACTCTGGGCCCTTTTCAGGACATTAAGACCAGAAGCTATACCGTACAGATAAAACTACAAGATGGAAGATATAACCATATTGATAGCTAGAAGGATAACTAGTAAACTAGGGATTCTGGTTCACATTCAGTCATGGCCACCGGAACATGTTTTGATCAGGAGGTGTTAACGGACATGATACTGTATCTGGAACCGACATAAGACCCCTGCCCATCTTCTACATTGACATCTCTGGCAACCTAATCGACAGAAGAACTATGTGCACTCATCAATAGCAGGCTAAAGTGCATTTTCGGAATCTCGGGGGGTGATGACGAAGGTCTATGCTCTCATTTATAACAGAAAAATAATTCTTAACCAAAAAAAACCATAAGCCACAAAAAGACAAACATAATTGTCGCCACGTTTGCCACGCTAGTTAGCTACTGCCAGAAAGTCATCAGAGCATGAGCTAGCAATGACAACCACCATATCCTCAGGTCCACCAGTGCTTTAGCCGCCAAAGAGGTTTTCCACATCTAGTGTGAATTAGTACCTGTTATGTGCTAGCTATCCCGCCTTGGCAGGTCACCTTTACACCACTAACGGCAGTCACGGTGTGGAGGACTGCTATAAGCCGTGTGCAAGACATAGTCATGAATTCATTTGGAAGAGTAGAGGCAGGAATTTCTCTGATCTCAAATGTAACATAATAATAACAATTATTACTGATTTCAGTGATTCAACAGAAACATTAGGCATCAGCAGACTAGACATTGAAAATAGCCTGTCACAACACTGTCACGAAGCCTGTCACAACACTTTTTAATGTAGTTTAAATTGTATGCATGGGTAATGTTTATTCCATTAGCCTAGATGTTCAAAGTCATAGTCAGTGCAATACAACAGCAACATAAGCTAAAAGGTACAGGATTTGTCTCGAAACTCCAAAAGCAATCAATTGACTTAGCGATTACCTTGCATTATGGGAAAACGACGGTCGTGCCTGCGCTTAAAATTGGCCTTTCATTGATTGCACTATACGTATATCCTATGTTAGCTTTGGCTAACAGCTTTGCGTAATAGTTAGCTTATCCCCAAAGTAACAAAGTATCCCCAAATCACACAACCATGCTTTCTTCAATTCCAGTAGTACGTTTATTTTTCCAGGTTAAGAGCATATTGCTCTTACCTTGGTAATTTGATGCAGCAGATGTACTGCTTATTTTCTAGCATTGTGGGGACTAGAGACCCGGTGGTTAATTTCAATGCACCAAAGCGGTCCTTTGGAAGTCATGTGGTGAAATCCTTGTCATCTTATTGGTGCAGCCGTCAACCATATTCAAGTACTTCATATGCAACCTGAATGCTGGGCATCATTCAGGTTAACTTCCTCAACAGATTAATAACAAACAGGCTCCTCCTGGGCTACAGGCTAGAAGCCTCAACGCTCCAATAATCGTCCAGTCCTCCTGCAACCCCTGACCCCCCCACCCCCATCTACCTGGGTCATATTTCTGTTACAGTTAACATCCAGTGGGGTCTCTTTCCATTTATGGCTAACTGCTGTGAAAATATGGAGAGAAAGCCCTCTAACTCAACCACTTTGGGCCTGGTTCTGCTTGCGTCCCCATCCAGAATGGGCTTTACATGACGGGCCAACACAAACATGAGGGGGGCTGCTGTAAAAGTGAGTCTGGGGGAGCCCCTCTGTTTTACTTCTGCCCACACATACACGCGCAAGCAGTAATCTCTAAATCAGAGAGGGCAATAGATTGTGGATGAGGACAGCCTCGGCAGATAATCAAATAATAGTGACTAAGTTCCTTGAAGCCCTAATGCACTTTGGAGATTTTTGTATTCGCTGAACACCAAGAGAAGTTTCGTGTGTGTGTGTATGTTTGTGTGTGTGTGTGTGTGCTTTGGGGGAGGAGGGATTCACCACGGACAACTGCCCAAACAACCACCCGCAAGGGTCTATCCAATCAGCTAAAAGCCACAGGTCATTTCCTGTTGAATTAACATGCTGGAAGGAGAGCTGGCCTCTGTCCTAAACGGGACACTATTCACTGTGCTAGTGTGCTACTTTTCTCCAGGGTCCGTAGTGTTCAGGTCAAAGATAGTGAGCTATGTAGGAAATAGGTTTCCATGTTGAAGTTGCTCTGGATGTCTAAAAGTAGTAAGGGCCTACACAGCAACACATTCTGTGTGGACAGGGACATTTGTACAGGCTGAGATTGATTTAGTAGGGTTTTGTCATAGAGAAAACATTTACACTGTGATATTCAGGTAAATGTAATTGACTTCCAATGATCCTACTGTACTCATTTCAACCTGTCCAGGGTTTCCTGTAGTATTATGTGAGCTATGGTGACCCTTATTATATACTTTAAACCAATATATAATTCTGTCAGGTCGAAGCATTAATTACTTTCAAGGGATAATTTTACATGCATTATTATATATGCGTCGAAATACATCTCTTGCTGTGAACCAGTGAATTGTTTGAACCATGCAGCAATAAGCAGGTGGTAGAACTCCCAACAGGTGGATGAAATCCACACCTAGGAAAACCCATCATTTGTTGTATAATCACCATGTTCTGAGTCATACAATCACCTATGCAATGCTCAGGCCCAAATGGCACCCTATTTCTTATGTGCACTTTCACTTAGCAGAACTGGACTAACAGAGTGCACTAGAATTGGGATAGGGTGCCAGTCAGAACTCAGCCAGAGATTACATATTGAGGTTAAAACACCCAGCAATTACACCAGAGCCACCTGCCCAGTAACACACAGGCTTCACAATGTCCGGTCCTTCCCTTCTGCCCACCACAGTGAACTGGCATCTCACAAATAGGAGCAAAGCAATCAGTCTGAGAAGGAACTTTTGAAAAAGTCTATATTGAACGGTATTCATTTTCACTTCCATAGTTGCGTTGCCGACCAGGTTTCAGCATGCGTACGCCCTTCATGACGCCGTGGTTTTCCATTAAGACGGTGGATACTTCAAAGGACATTAAGGGTTGTCATGTCCCGTCCACTTGGGCAGCATGTGAAAGGGGGGTAGGGCGTTCCAGTCGAGAACAACAGAGAATAAACCTCACATATGGCACTCTGTTTCTGACGGTTTGACCAGGGCCCAGGTTGATATTAGTGCCCTACATAGGGCGGAGGGTGCCATTCGGGGCGAGCGCGCAGTCCGTGCCACGGCGCCACTCTGAGATGGATCTCTGTGTCATGCTCCATTTGTCGGCTGAGTGCTATGATTTGGCAGAGAGTCACAGTCACACGTGGGCCTCTGGCACCAGTCGCTTGGTCAGTCAGCCCTGTGAACAGACCGCCAGCCAGTCAGCCAGCCAGCCAGTCAGTCAACGTGCTGCGCGGATGCCAACCAGCAACAGGTCACTGTTAGGTACACGACAGAACTATCTGGACAGCTGAGTTGTGAGTGTACGCCAACATAGTTACAGTATAACATCGTACCAACGTGTAATATTCACATTCCGGGCACTGTGACCTATTGACATCATTCAGAAAAACAAAACAAAAGGGCTTAAAACGGTCTGTTTATTTGTATTAAGATGTAGACAGCGCTGTTCCAAGAACCTGACTCTTCAATTGTAATGGTTGGTGAGTTAACTAATGTTTGTTAGGAAGGCAGGAGACAGTTCAGATAAACTGCACCAGTAATTCCCCTGCCATTGACTATATATACAGGAAGTGGACATGTTTACATCTCTGTTAATGAGCCCACATCGATTGCGTCCTAAACGACCTAAATAGCAACCTATTACCCATTGGGCTCTGGTCAAAGGCAGTGCAAAAGAGAATAGAGTACCATTTGGGATATATAAACACGTTCTAGTGGTGGCAAGCAACACAGAGTAACTCTGTTAGATATTTACTTACTGTTGTGACGAACAGGTTTGTAATCTTTGTGGTCAAATTAGTTTCACAGAGGGGAAACTAACTAACTCTTTTTACAAATTCTGACTAACAAAAAGTAACCAAATACACTGCATTTAAATAGAAAATAATATTCTGTCTAACAGCAGTATAAATAAACATGGAATAATTGATACCATCGTTTTTGAACATGTTTCAACCAAATTAGTTAGACAGTGAAATTGCTGAAATTGTATCCGGTCCTTCTAATCGGTAGACAAACTTAATATAGGAAGGGTTTCATACCTTCACTTAATCAGGTAGAAAGTATTACATTGTAAGGCATTTTCCTGGCTGTTCTAATCAATCTCCCTTTAAAGACGGTGTGTAGGTGTGTCTACCTGGCACAGATCACATTTCCACAAGAACCCCCATGTCAAATGGTCAATATAAACATGTCACATTTCTGTGGTTGGCAGAGCGAGAGAATCTGAATACTGATGATTCTGTAGTTCTCAATTTCAAGGCACAACTTCCAACGATCATATGATTCCACAATAGCAGCAATTTTAAAGTATCTTGTTAATCTAAATGATGCAATACAATCTCAGTTGCAGTTCTAATTTAATTCTCCATAGGAGGTAGGATAAATACAATTTATAGGAAAACATCTGAAAGAGAGGTGTCAAGATCATGTAAAATGTTTAAAAGATAATATTAGCTAAGGTAAAACAAAATTCAGACAAGCAATTCAAGTTTATTGAGAAAAATGCTTAATGCAAAATCATGAAGAATTAATGGATGTTCTGCCTCAAATGTGGAAGAGCAGTTACTTAAAGGCAGATACATTTATGTCTGTCTGCAAACAATTAATATTCTAAAAAGTTTAAGGACAAGTTTAAATTGTACAAAATATCTGATATGATTTAGCTCAACTTGTTAAGTGATTATATCTTTGTCAAGATGTATCTTGGTCCTTAACCTCCCATCGAAAGTCCCTTTGGTTCCAGGGGGAGGTCTTTACCCAGTAAGTGGTCCAAGTAGGAGAAAGACAAGCACCCACTGACGGGAACCAGCAACAAAATACAGCATCCGCCCGTATTTATGTTGAATTGTTTTGGTGATATTTTGGTAAAAATGACCACAGAGTTAAATGTATTGAAATATTTTTTAAATGTATTTTAATTAAGAAAGATGTGTTTTATACGCGTTGAATGTGTTTGTAGGTGTAATCCTATTTGAAATAATTATTCCGAATAACTTTTCAAGCTGAAGGATGTCTTTTCAGTGTCTTTTCATTACGAAAGAGTCGTGAATTTGTTCATAAAGATAATCCTACCTGCATTGTCATGAAGTGCCCAATAACTGCGAAATTTACTATGAGTGAAAAAACATACTACTGAAACTCAGATCTATAAATGGAAATGTCCACACAAAATATAAAACTTTAAAACTCTAAAGCTAATTGGTAGGTCAGTCTGACTTCCTGAGAACCTTGAGTCAGACGTATCCTCAGGGCAATTGAGCCCATTAGACTAAATAAGAATTGTTTATTCTAAAGCATCTGCTGAACGTTTCTGACAATCTTAAAATAGGGTTTTCAATTAGTCCCTCTTTAAAGAAAAAAAATACATTATTAACGTCTTGGACCACATGAAAAAGGAGCCTCTAAATGCCACTGTCTTTTGGGTGAACGTTTCGGACTGTCCCTCCTAGAATGAATACACAGCAAGACACACAAACGCACGCACTCGACTTGGACCACATTCACACACTCCACACACAGATTGTTTCATACTTGAACCCACATTTGTACAGACCCTGTAAACACACGCATGCACAACTCACATAGGCTGCTACTTTTACAGATACCTATGCATAGCTAGCTCTGGCTATGGGAACATAGATCCAAATGACCTATACATGTTTTTCTGTTACATATATGGTAGAAAAAGAGGTCGATAACTTTTTCCATTAATCAGAATCAAATGAAAGTGTTAAAATTCTGTGTTTTTCTCATCCTTTTACAATGCCCTCATTAAAACAACTGACGGTAGTTATAGAACAAATAACAACATATGCTAAAACGGCTAATCATAATATAATTTTCAAGACTGTTGGAAAAGCATTCCAGTGTATAACGATGCTGGTTGAGAGAACTTTGACTGATAATGTAAATTGAAACTGTAATGCTTTTAAATGCCTCAATGTTTCAATTGTCTATTAGTGTCACCAATTATTACACTAATGGGTTAATTCATCCGTAACATTTTGTAGGCTTAGCTACCAGATTGTTGGTGAAAAACTTGACGTAATGTTAACTCAGCCATGCATTTACGATTCACTATTTCTTTATTTAAAACGGAACTCCATAAATGCAAATTAGAATAAAGGACACATTTGTATTATATTAACTTGCCATGCTCAACACTATTTATCTTTTGTCATCACGGCTACAACACAACGTCATGCTTTACAGTCAATGTTCCAGTGCCAGGAGAGTTCTGCTCTGCAAATGTTGCTTAGTAAGCCACTTCCCTTCCAGTGTAGCCTCCGCCGTCTTTTAAACAAATATATTTTAAGGTAAGAACGGTTTTTTACCTCATGAGTTTTCGTGATTTTTATTTTGGTTAATTGTTTAGTATTTCTTTTTCCTAGTATTATCTAGTTGAACTCATAAAACCTAAATCATGTTTATTTTGTGTTTATCTACATATCTCACTTGTTAGGGGTTACCTGTTAGCCTCTAAGATAAGCTAGTTTATTACTACTTCTGTCACCCCTGTAACTCTAATGGTGACTAACAACTCCTCACACGAATACGCTAATGTTCAATTGTTGAAGTTGGTGCACTTTTGCAATTTAAAAATATATATTTTATTGTTATGTTCATATCGTAGTGTAAAACCTGTAGGCTACTCTGTGTGCCCATGGGGCCTGTTCACCAGGAGTGTCATATGATTGTCACCACTGTGACTGCCTGTGAACAGCAAGCACAAACACACTAATATTCAGTAATGCTCATTATGTTCAAATGTATTATGTTCAAATGTCTCACTAAAATGACTGGAACGACAGTAACTAACACACTTCACACACAAACACACACTAATTACTGTATGTAACATAGTATATTCATTTTAATCCTTATTTTATAATGTTAAAATTCACCCCAGGCTATATAATCATGTCACATTTCACCCCAGGATATGTTAAAACTAACCCAGACTATGGGGTGAATTGTAACCTTTTACTCCTTGTCATCAAGACTAAACCATGCACTTTTGTTTGTGTAGCAGATACGCCATCTAATAGCAGACATATGTAACAAGTTTGTATACAATTTAGAAATCACTGGCTTAAAAGATACAGATATAAATGTCCAAAATGTTACAATTATCACTGGTCTCCCCTACAGTGTGTGGGTGGAATCCTGTTGAGCAGTTTGGTCAAATCCATTAAACAAGACTTTTACATAAATATGTGCTTCCTCTGATTAAAATCACATTAAAAAGCAATATGCATTAAGCATCAACCAAAACACATCATGCAAGTTTTTACGTAAGTTTCAAACACATCCATGCACGTAAGCATTTGGCCAAATATTGCATAGAAAAGCCAGTTGATAAAAGCGCTGTGTTATCCTAATGCTTGTTTTAAACATTATAATAATTTTATAATCAATAAAGGCAAATTATTATATTTTAATTTATATGAAATTAGCTAATTATGTGATTACGTTAATGAATTACAGCATCCCAAACCACAGCCTATTCTTTACATTGTAGACTGCTATGAATTCTGGGTAAAAGCGGAAATGTTACAGTGCTATTGTAACAATTTCATATTTTTCCAAGATAATAATAATATCCCAGCATGATATCCCTGATAGAAGTTTTTATTCAGTACAGTTGAGTACATTTGTGCTAACCACAAATGAATGAATTAATCAACTGCTCCATTAGGAAATGAAACAAATGTCGGCCTGTCAAACAGACAGCACACACAGGCAGCCCCGTACGCACGCACGTAGCACGCACCTAGACTCTTGCATGGGCAGCTGGGTTGGGCGCTTTCTGCATTTCTCCCATTTCCCAATCTCAGACCTGCATTAACATGACCAGGATGTCCATCTGTTAACAATGCACTCATCAAATGAGGGATGTCAACTTCTCGACATTCAATACGCAGGAAATGTGAACAGCTGCCATTTGCTGAACTACGCTTTCACCGCAGAGAAATGTGAGGCTCTTCTGCCCTGTGCGTCTCATGCCCCGTAGTCCGTTTGGTCTCGAGCCTGTTCCCCTTGTCTGGATACAGACATCCACTGCACAGAAGAAGAAAAACATTTCTTGATTACAACATTTGATTGTCATGGAACTTCTTAGTGTATTACATCACAGTCTTACAACAGTGGAAAGACAGAAACAATTCTATAGTAAGCCCTTTATACCTTGTAAGTGTCAACATCGTAATTGCTTTGAAACTAATGGTTAAGAGAGACCTTGTCCAAGCTAGAATGGAAGCGCAGAAACACTCTAATATGTTTAAGCAAAAAAGTGCTTAAACAGATACCCCGCTTAAAAAGAACAATCAAACACATGCAAAAGAATAGTGGTTTGGCAAAATGCTTAGGAAGTCAAGAACCTTGGAAGAAACCTACAAAAGGAGCTGGGCTCTAAGAGATGAGATTGCATGACCTTTTAGGACAAGATTGTTAATAAAGTCACTCAAAAATTTAGGTGACCAACTATTTTAAAATAATTACTCCTCAGGAACAAGTGTCAGTGGCAAATCTAGTCACAGTGGTGACAGAGAAACTTATACAGTATTTTCTTCTCCAGAGTAAATACTGTATAAATGCTACAATGCCTTTCCTAGGGGAGTGTTGAGGACTAAAATAGCAGCCAGGAAATGTCAGTGAGAATCTGGATCAATAACACGTGGACTGTGGACAAAGAAAGCTAGGCGTCATTGCACCAAGCAGGCTTCAGGCATGGTTCTACGACTCAGCTCTGAGTGTGAGATGGAGAGAGACGACAGAAAACTGACTGACCCTAGCACCTCTGCTCATGGACTAGGTACTGAAGCACAAACACTGCGGACTGAGTCGGGACGCCATACAAAAGACACCCGACCCGTTTTATCGAGTTCAGCTCACAGAGTGTACAGACAACACAAGGGCAAAGGGGAGAAAAATTTGGAAGATCAAGTCGTTCACTCACACTACTGAGCACAGAGTGATCCTTTCCGTAGAGTCGTCTTCCGAGCGGCATGGGTGAGGGAGTAAGCCAGCCAGCCCCCCGTTACATGGGAGTGAGGGAGTAAGCCAGCCAGCCCCCCGTTACATGGGAGTGAGGGAGTAAGCCAACCAGCCCCTGTTACATGGGAGTGAGGGAGTAAGCCAGCCAGCCCCCCGTTACATGGGAGTGAGGGAGTAAGCCAGCCAGCCCCTGTTACATGG
>JACXGK010005362.1:12016-33593 GCA_016801125.1 Novumbra hubbsi | reverse complement strand
AGGTAGAGAGGTGAAGCACTAGGAGGAGGTAGAGAGGTGAAGCACTAGGAGGGGAGGAAAAGAGCTGATGGGTGGCAGGGTTTGATGTTACAACCAGGAGCTCCTAAAGTGTGCTGTGCGTGC
Organism: Novumbra hubbsi; assembly: GCA_016801125.1. Classification (NCBI taxonomy): domain Eukaryota; kingdom Metazoa; phylum Chordata; class Actinopteri; order Esociformes; family Umbridae; genus Novumbra; species Novumbra hubbsi. The sequence continues at coordinate 33,470 of JACXGK010005362.1, read as the reverse complement.
ATCCTTGCCTGTGTGTGTGTGTGTGCACGTGCGTGCGTGTCTGTGACTGTGTGTGCATTTCTGTATGTGTGCGTGTGTGTGTGTGTACGAGAATGGCAGCTGGGAAGCAGACAAAGTCCAGAAGAATTGCACCCTAGCAACTGACCTTTCAGAAGATGGCAGCTCTGCGGTAACAGCCAACATGCATCACAATGGCCCCTGCCTGGAAACATCTCCATCACTCCATAACCCCTGCCACGACAGCCCTGTCACCAAAGGGGGGTGTAGGGGGGGTGGCCCATCCATCCAACAGCATGGACACACACGGAGTCCCAAATCTAGGAAGACATTTTTCACACATCTGAAAAGCGGTACGTTCTCTCGGCCTAGCCCCAAGACTCATAAAGAACCAAATCCGCACAATCAGATATTTAACCCCTTAGCTAATCACAAATAATCACAGGCAGGGAGTGAAATGTAAGGACTGTTAGAGAGACAGACAGGTCTCTGCGCTAATCCAGACATACGCTGTGAAACCATCGTTTATAGTGTGTCAAGGGTACAGTAACCATTGTTTACAGTGTGTAGGTGTTGTCGTGTGTACTGTAACCACCGTTTCCAGTGTGTCGGTGGGTACAGTAACCACCGTTTCCAATGTGTCTGTGTGTACAGTAACCACCGTTTCCAGTGTTTCGGTGTGTACTGTAACCATCGTTTCCAATGTGTCGGTGTGTACTGTAACCACCGTTTCCAGTGTGTCGGTGTGTACTGTAACCACCGTTTCCAGTGTGTCGGTGTGTACTGTAACCACCGTTTCCAGTGTGTCGGTGTGTACTGTAACCACCGTTTCCAGTGTGTCGGTGTGTACTGTAACCACCGTTTCCAGTGTGTCGGTGTGTACTGTAACCACCGTTTCCAGTGTGTCAGTGTGTACTGTAACCACCGTTTCCAGTGTGTTGGTGTGTGCACCATCTATTTTTAATGCATGCTGGGAACTGTTGCTAGCATAGCAAACCCTCCTCTAATAGTACACATACACAACCTACAAGACACACACACACAAGTTTAAGCACCGTTTCCAGTGTGTCGGTGTGTATTGTAATTACCGTTTCCAGTGTGTCGGTATGTACAGTAACCACCTTTTCCAGTGTGTCGGTGTGTCCAGTAACCACTGTTTCCAGTGTGTACAGTAACCTCCGTTTCCAGTGTGTCGTGTTTACAGTACACACATGCATCCTTGTTGCCTGCTGTTTACAGGGAGGTGTTCCTGCAATCAAGGATTGACAGAGGAATGATGACAGGGTCCCCCACGCTGTCATCAAACACAGCTCAACAAATGTACAGCTCAGAAATGTCTCTTCACAAAGACATATCACTAACCATGTCCACTTGTCTTCCTAACTACCAGTCCACCAGTTCACCTGTTTTCCTAACTACACAAAGGCACAAAGGAAATTCCAATAGCAGATATCAGTGGGCCATTCCCTGAATGCAACCCGGGGCAGAATATTCCAATCAGAGATGAAAAGTGATGTGTTTTTGGTTTAAATTACTGGCTGGTTGTGTTTTAACAGCAGCGCTAGTGGGTGAGGGCAATACACTGACACACGGTCACAGGAATGTTTATTTGCTGCTGTTTAGTAGCAATAGTGACTTACAGGAACTCTGACACATTCCTTTGTCATTCAAGCTCCTCAGACACACACATACATATTCACAGATACACCCACACACACATCCTGAACCTACTTGCTCCTCTATAATTCTTCTTAATAGTTTACATTTTTGTTAAATAGCAGAGCAATGGACAGGAGCATTAGGGTTAACTCTCTCGTTCATCCAAAAAAAGAAAGTTTTTTTACCTTGCCAGCTCTGCAAGTCAAGTCAGCCACCATTCCGTCACTGATCCAATGTTCTAACCACCAGGCTTCCTGTGTACCCGCACCCAGTCGTACATCTGATGCATTACTAAATTAAATGTCTCAACTTTAGACCCCCTAAACTGCAATTTCTCCCATTATTCAACATTTCAATACTATGACTGACTTTTTCTGCTAGACGCTAGCACAGCAATGACTCACTGATGGACGCTTTATGTAATGTGTAACTGACCTAAACACGGTTTCGGTGTAACTCTGCATGACTGTGTTCTGTGGGTGGGTGCGAGTTGGATGGCAAGCACCTTTTTCATGGCTTAGTCAAAGTTCTCTGGTGACATACGTAATAGGGTCTGGCAGACTGTTAAGAAGACATGGTCTTTTGGCAGCAGGGTTTTAACAGCAGCGATACAGGAGCCACACCATCTATTTTTAATGCATGCTGGGAACTGCTGCTAGCATAGCAAACCCTCCTCTAATAGTACACATACACAACATACAAGACACACACACACAAGTGCAAGCACACCAACTCAAAAACCCACAGGTGCCCATTTGCGATTGGATGCCGTTATCAGAATTTGGCACACCCTTAATTGGTTAGTTCAAACCAGGAGGTCCACGGTTGGTGTTGCATATTGGGTCATTTCATTGAAGAGGAGTATTAACTGGTGGATAGTCTAAAAGTCATTAAGGTTGACCGGCTGCTTGCCTTAAAAGGAAAAGCTGGATGGAGCGCAAGGTCAGGAATATAGCTATAGCATTTGTGACAAAACCCAGCCAATATTCAGTCATTTCAGGACAAAGGTCTTTGCGTATGTATTGAGTAACATTAATTACAGTACATCGTACAATATATTTATGTTGACGTTACGTTGTTATAGCCTTGTTTTTTAGTTTATTAGTAGGTTGTGGCAAAGAAATGTACAAATATTGATTGTCCATTCAATGTGAATAGAATAAAATTCATACTTTAGGCAACACATGATTCGTTATGAGGGATTTCTACACTGGCAAAGCATTCCTAACGAGCGGGAACCCCACACATTAGTTGTGGAATCAACACCAGTCAGAGACTTTGTGTACTCAAGTGAATCACATCTGTTACAATCCCATGTGGCACAATCACAAATACTAATGAGGAAGGGAAAACAACAGAGCATGTCCCATATGTTGCATAACTGCCTTGGCCAATAAAGTATGTTCTCATTCTAGTAAGCTATGTGCTTATTAGCCAGTTATATTTTGAGGAAACCTATCAGAAATAGGTTTCATAGAGCTTGGATATGCATCAAATTTTGTTACCATTGGGGCAGTCTTTTCGTGGACTATGTTGATCATGTTTAGGACATGCAGAATGTTAGTGTTTTCCTTAGCAATAACAAAACTTAAATTCCCTTAAACCTTCAACCTCGAATAATGGTTCCATGTTTTTCACACTGCTTGGCTTGGTGTCAAATCCATAATATTGATTACATCAGTCAATCCCCTAAGATTTCCATAGTGGTACACACTGTCGGGTTAAGGGTTTTGTTTGTGATTGGGAAACAGATGAATGCCAAGTCCAGTCATTACTGTGTTTCCTAAAAACAACAACATTTCAACCAATCCTAAGTTGCCCCCTAAGCACTTGAAAAGACCTTAAAACATTTGAATGGTTCTCATAATATATTGATTCTTATACTAATATACCTATCACATGGCAAGATGGAGCTATTACTACATTGCTTCCACCAGCCACATCCCCAAATGGGCAATAGTAGTTAGGGTTTAGGGTCAAGTCGGATTTTAACCATTGTCCAACTTTCTGTCAATTTATTGCAGAATTATAAAATACATGCAACTGAACTTACTGATGTGCAGTGGGTTGGATTTATCTAATTTAACTAACCAACATCTCTCACCGGTTCACAAATCACATTAGCTCTATTTATGATATTTCTATCACTGAACAAGAACCCGTGACAGTGGACCTCTATCAACTGCTATCAAACACAGAGACAGCCTCTAGAAACGTTTTCATAGTGCAACATATGTTTAAAACATCTCTATGCAAACACCTGCTGATTCTCAGATGTTCTCTTTCCGCCAACAGCCTTCCATTTGGACATGTAGGAATCCTTCATTTACAGGTGTCCAAAGCTGAAAGAGTTAAAATTATAGGGGCTTTATGAGGTATCACCAGTCTTGCAGCCTTGATTGGACAAGTGGAATACAACAATATTTCTCAGCTTGCACAATTTCTACAGAAGATAATGGACCCACGTGCTTAATTGTCTTCCGTTATTTTACGCCTGATCTGGAGGCACGTGCAATATGGAAAGTGTACGAATTTGTTCATTTCAATTTCAGGCTAATTTCAATAATTAAAAGTACAATATGAATAGCATCAAGACATGAGTGAATCCCGAAGATGATGGCTCTCCTCAGTAGTCTGGAAGTGCAGTTATTTCTACGACCAAGCCCGCAGCATTCGAGGATTCACTAACCATAAAGAACGAGGTCCCGACTGTAAATGTAGCTCAACGCTGACATCTGCCGGTCTTCCACATCTTCCACATTTGTAACTACACATGCGCACGGTTGAACGGAAGAGACGCATTAACTCCCCTCCCATTTCCGGCTCGTTCTCTTTCCAGCCTTCTACGCCACGATGGTAAGCGCTGCTCTTATTCTTTTACAGGCCGCGTTGTTAAAATGTATTATATATGCAAAAATACACCACCGCAGTTATCGGTAATCCGTTGAGAAATGTGCTGAATAATACATCTTTTAGAAGTTTTGCTTAAAAAAAAACTCTTTAGTTAGTAAAATATGTAATAAGATTTTTCTAGTTAGCAGCATGCTACCGACACCAGGCACGCGCTAAAGTGCGGCTGCTTACTGTCGATGGGGTGCCGGTCCACTATCGGCCAAATAATCATCTAAAGAACAGTTCGTGGCATTCGTAGTTGTGTAAAAATCAGACGACCAACCTCCATTCTTGGCATGCACGCTGTTTTTTGTACTCGTGTGTGTATTTTATGGAGGCATACCATGTCCAGCGCTATGTCTTCGGTGTCAGAATGCTTCCCGTCTTCTGGTTCTATCCTCAATCGCTGGCACATTTTTATTTTACTCTTGTTATGTGTACCTCGTAGAATATTTATTAGCCGGTACATTTGATGTAAAAACTCCTTGCCGTCTTTTTTGGGGGGATGGTGTGTGTGGGGGGGTCGGGTATATTCTGACATCTGTAGAGAAGTGTAATTTGACCTGTTCGAGAAGGTTGTGGTAGGTAACATTGTGTAAATATGGGCTGGCTTTGCCCGTTCGTTTTCACCTTGTAAATATGTGGTCTCACCCATCCTCGTTCCCAGACTAAGAAGCGAAGGAACAACGGCCGTGCCAAGAAGGGCCGTGGCCACGTCCAGCCCATCCGCTGCACCAACTGTGCCCGGTGTGTCCCCAAAGACAAGGCCATCAAGAAGTTTGTGATCAGGAACATTGTCGAGGCCGCCGCCGTGAGGGACATCACGGAGGCCAGCGTGTTTGACTGTGAGTAGTTGTCGGATATAGACTTGGAAGTTTGGGTTTCGTGGACTCCCCACCCCAACTGCTCCTTTGGGAAGGTTATGCCGAGCGTCCGTTTCTTGGACACATGCTCAGGTTGTGTTGAATGACCTGGTGTTACCTTGGGTATCAACTCTCTAACGTGGTAGTGTCAGTTTGGTCCAGCACTGACCCGGCTGCTGTCACTGTCGTCCTCTCTACAGCGTACGTCTTGCCCAAGCTGTATGTGAAGCTGCACTACTGTGTGAGCTGCGCCATCCACAGCAAGGTGGTGAGGAATCGCTCCACTGAGGCCAGGAAGGACCGCACGCCACCACCGCGCTTCAGGCCAAGTGTAAGCCGCTTGCCTGGCACTCCTTTCGGGCTCGGCGGTTTAGCGCCTGGGCAAAGGGGCTTCTGGATTGTGTAACGCGCTGTATTTATGCTGCTGGAAGTAGTGGGTTTCATTGTGGCTGATTTTGAGTTGATCTTGGCTGGTCACTTGGCAATTAACTCATGACACCTTGAGTCTGTTATTTAAGATGTTGCATTTTGTCCTTGAGTCCTAAAACACTTTGAGACATGATTTTTCTAAACCTTTTCTTTCTATTTTAGGGTGGTGCCCCAAGACCTCCTCCCAAGCCTATGGGTTAATATGCCGAACCATCTTTAAGAAATCCTGTCATTTTTATTTGAAATAAAGATGATTAACTGTTTAACAGTCTTGAAGTGTATTTGTTCACTTCAGGAGTAGTCATATTCTACAAGTTTTTGTGCAGCTTATTACCATGACTTCCTATATTGATCTGTTGCAATAAAACTTGTGTTACATAGAGTTAAGAATTGCGGTACATGTCCGCAACTAATGTTGATACCCTGATGATCCAGTCAACTGCCAACTCTTGACGTTTGACACCTGTATTGGCCAGTCCAATGGAAGTAAAATGTTCACCATATGCACACCATAAGTATTGAATACTGATAAAAACATCTAGTTTAAAGAAACCGGAAGATTCATGTCTCTTACCTTGAGGTAAAGTTTGTACAATTTATTTAGAAAAAATATTTTCAAACATCACAATTAGTGAAAGCCCAACTAAAGTTACTTGGAAGCTGGTATATAACTTGTCTTGATATAAAGAATGAAAAATGAGCTATCAAACCCATTAATTTAAAGAAATGTAAAAAAAGACAGCGTTGGGTTTCAAACTACAACAAAACTTCAACAGCAAGCTGAAATACATTTAGGCAAGAGGTTTTCTGTTGCTTTGCAGGAGGTCACATTTTCTGTACTTTGGGGTTGCTAACTCCGGTCAGACATTTTTAGTATAGCGAACAACAAGTGCGTCTTCACTAAACACTACGTAGGTAACTGTACAAATGTGATACGTGTTTTTGATCGATATTTTGTAAGCGCTTCTCCCACAGTCTCTGGTTTGTGCAACTACAATCTAACAAAAGCCACCCTTCGTTTTCAACATGATATCTGATTCAGCTCAATGAATTGAGACGGAGACTACACGACTAGACCTCACAGCTACAGTTTGATGAGCACATCAGTTCCGATTTATTCCTTTAATTGTTTTTTTAACCATTAGATTTTTTCTGAACTGACCAGTCAAGACCAGTTTAAAAAAAATACATCATAGCCGGGTTGCCTGTCCATCACAAACTGCACCGTGGAGAGTGCCAGACAAACACACTACTCTTCTGTAGATGACTGGTCTAACTTACAACACCTGTAAGTCCGGATAGAAGGTCATTTCCTAGATAAAGTTATCGTTTTTGAAAGCAGTGCATTATAACAAATTAGTGCAATCATGTCTCCGATAAAACGGGATGCCTAACTTCACACCAGCAAGTCGAGAGTCAAGTGCAATCCTCCGTCAAAGGGAGTGGTCTTGTCTACCTGAAGACCTCTGTAGTCCTGCCCATTACCGGTCAACATTCTGATCTGCACTATCATTTCAAGTCTGTAATTGTGTCTATTTGTCTAACCCTGTCATGTGTAACATCCCGCTTGGAGGATCCTTGCCCCTAAAGCAGGATAAATCACTGGTTATGATCTACTTGATACGTGATCACGTAAGTCACTCAATCAACGCATTTTGTCTTGTCTTGTATGGTTCGCCGGACGTATCCTACGCATTCGTCCACTAAAAACTTGAGCTTGGTTCCTGCTTTGTAAAAGTTAAGTCAATACACGGCAAGCATATAAATGCTCCCTCCTTCAACAAGTGCTAAACATCCCTGATATATCCCTATAAAAAAGACTAACAATTAAGGTAATGGGTGTCTGTGCCAGGCCTGTCCCCATTCACTCCCTATGCCTGTCCCGATTCACTCCCCAGGTCTGTCCTAATTCACTCCCTATGCCTGTCCCAATTCACTCCCCAGGCCTGTCCCGATTCCCTCCCCGGGCCTGTCCCCATTCACTCCCTATGCCTGTCCCAATTCACTCCCCAGGCCTGTCCCGATTCACTCCCTAGGCCTGTCCCAATTCCCTCCCTGGGCCTGTCCCGATTCCCTCCCCGGGCCTGTCCCGATTCCCTCCCCGGGCCTGTCCCTGGGCCATGACTCTTACCCTCACGTGTGCGAACATTGAAAGGGACAGGCTTAAAGGAGTTTTTGGGACCAGCCCTCCACTTCGCTGCTCAGCCCACCTGGTGCTCCCCACGGACGATGTGCGAGCTGAACTGATAGCGGTCCTGGCTGCGGTGGCCACAGACGTTGCACTGGAAGGGCTGTCGGAAGCCGTGGCAGCCCATGTGGATGGTGAACATGACGTGGTCCAGGAAGAACACGTGACAGTGCTCACACCGGAACGACCGCACAGCCCGCCCCTCGCCGTCCACCACCTGCACGAACGCCTTCCCGGAGATGAGCGGTGACCCCGAAGCGGGGCTCCTTGACCCCTTTACAGGGGTGACTCTTGTGGTGACAATGGGCACGGGGCAAGCCCTCTCCATGCCCGGGTCTTTGGAGCTGGGGTTGGGACAGAAGTACGGGTGGCCACGGAGCAGGGCTGGGTACTGCAGGTGGGGATGGTGCTGGTTATTGACGGAGATGCTGGTTGGAGGCATGAACCTGGTGCTCCGCTTCTCCTTGGCAGTGCTCTCTGTTTGGGACTTGTCTCTGGAGTCGTGGCAGCCATCGCCAGGGCCAGTGGGACTGAGGCCAGATGGGACATCCTCGTGTCCCTCGCTGGCTTTCTGTCCAGCCAGCCCCACAGACACAACCGCTCTTCCATTGACCGGGGCACCCAGAGGGGTCTGGTGGCAGTACAGGGAGCTGCTTACTGGGCTGGCGTCTGACGGGGCTGGGCCAGCAGGATGGAGCGGGGCCAGCTGAAGGAGCTCAGAGCCAGGGTCCCCACCTGCTCCACAGCTGCGGAGGTAACTGCCCTCCAAACCCGCCCCCACTGACCCGGACGCACCAGCCTCTAACCCCAGATAAGAGCTGGGCAAAGAGTTATGGTCCCCTTCCTGATTCTTTTCAGGGCAGTTGGACAGTTCGTAAGGCCTGTCAGGCTCGTTCAGCCTCGTTTGGTTGTCTCCTGTGCAGAAAAGAGTACATTGGTGTTGACAACCTCGGGTTTATAAAAGGCAGTGACGGGGATACAACAGTGTTAGCTTTCAATGCTGTTGAGGAACCGTGGAACAAGACACACAAAAGAAGAACATCTTACCTACAAACTTCTGTGGTGTGGAACTTTTGCGTTTGGTGATGCTGTTGGCCAGTCTGTCTATGAAGCACAGTTTATCAGTGGATGACTGGAGGACAAGCTCTGGCTTCGGCTCCATGTTTGAGGAATCCTCAACTACACAAAACACAACAGATGCTGTTCAAATGCATAGATGCTGCACTGAGAAAACGTAAGTATTTAAAGGGTTGTTTTATACAAAAATATAAATAGAACATGCAACAATTACAAATATTTGACTCAGTTAGAGTTTGTAATTATATCAGACAATTTAGAATGTTGTCCCCTTCTTCGAAGGCTTTGCCAAATCGCCGGGTATTGGCGAAATGTAGTACACGTCAATCCAGACCAAGACAATGATTTTCTGGAAGCTTGTGTATTGTGAATGATGATGGAGTCACGATGTGTTGACATGTACATACCACATTAGATGGGTGTGTTCGTGTGTATGTGTGTGTGTGTGTCACCTTCTGCAGTCTGGTCAATGTTGAGTGCCTGATGGTCTTGCAGATTCTGTAGGTAGATTTGGCAGCGTTCAAGGTGCTCCTGCAGGGAGCTCTGCTGTTTGTAGCTACGACCACAGTAGCTGCATTTGAAAGGTTTACCCGTAGCCGGAGAGGGCACTGTAGCACAGAAACACACCAATGCAGGGTCAATGAATTGATCACGGCCACACACCCTCCGTTATCGGTTTGGATCCAGTTAGGTCAACACAATTCAACAAGACAACCGATACTGGATGTGGACGCTATTAATTCTATTCAATAGTATTTTCCAAGTAATAAAGGACTCCCCCTTCTCCCCGTAAATTCCAGAAACCGTACTCTGTTCCACGCCCATGACGTTTCAATACACCCAACACACCACCGCAATGTTCCACCCTCGAAAGAGACTAACGTCACTTCGCCGAAATCCGTCATTTTCTGCGATTTTGGGTTTACGCGAAACCGTATCTATTTGCTCAGAGCAGCAGAGAGACCTCCCAAGGCTCATCTGGCTCTCATCTACACCTGTTAAAGGCATATCTTCATTAAAAGAAAAAACAACAACAGGACATCCTGTTTTCAGTCATTTTAAATGTCATGTGTGCACATGTGGTAACTTACATTCCAGAGAAGAGCAAAAGGTATGTGCTTCCTCTAAGCCCCACTCTAGTTGTTGATGGACCTTGACAATTGCATTAATTTGCATTTTGCTAAGAATTTGGTCTCATTCTAGTGGAAAAACTGAAAACCCCGAGGCTGTCTCATTACTGTCACGTAACACCGTGGGCTCCTACATGGCTAACACACAACACAAAGGGACTGCGTCTGGTTCCATTTCTCCTCTGGTCCCAGTCAGTCCACTCAGACCCCGGTTTCCGGGCCTTTCCTGTGTGAAACGGGCTTCTCTATCTTACCGGTGTGTGTGCGGATGTGTCCGTTGAGGGCGTCTCGGCGCCGGCAGGCATAGTTACAGAAGACACATTTAAAGGGTTTCTCTCCAGAATGGAGCTTTCTGTGGCGTAGCAAGTTGCCTTTCTGGGTAAAGGAGGCTCCACACTCTGTGCACCGGAACGGACGTTCGCCTGACAACAACATGGTCAATCAGAGTTTTTACTACAGGCAACTTGGGAGCAAACAGTGGGTCAACAGTTATTTGCTGTGACACAACGTTATGAAAACATTGGGGGAGATGTAGCATAAAATGACGCAGCTTTATTGCTTTTAGTTGAGGCTAGTATACTTTCCCTTTAAAGAAAGAAATAGCCCCCCGAGCCACAATCAAGACATTTACTTGGCATACGAAAATAACGCTCGAAAGGTGAATCTGCGGTCAAATTAGGTAGCACCAAGTTGTCCACCACCAACTAGGTTCGCGTCTCGACTGTGCGTCTAGCTGACGAGTGACTGGAAAGTCCCAATGAAGACGGAAAATGCCATGCATCAAGTGACACATAGCGTCAGCAGGGATTTACTGCTCTATTTCTGCTCTGACATCTCCCACTGAGATCACCAGGTAAGGGGGGACTACATCAAGTTGGCCCATGTGACCTCTTGGTTGGAACGGCCGCACGGACAAAAAGAAAGAATGGGTTTAACCCAAATGACTATGACAACAATAGCTTGCCTCACGTGAATTCGTTGGGCAGCGTTGCGAAAAGGGCGTGAAATAAGCAAAGGCCCATTTACTGCTAACAAGCTAGGCATTTGTGACGAATGCACGGAGCCCCGCTATTCACCTCCACTATTCAAGATCTCTGGGTATTTCAACCTACTTGCGTGTCCGTTAATCTAGCCTCACCTGTGTGACTGCGCTTGTGCACCATCAGTACATTGGGTCCGACGCAGATCATTCCACACACTTCACATTTAAGCTTCCCATTGGGCAGTCGGATGGGACCAGGGGAAGCTGACTGAGGACCGGCCACCTCCCCACAACCACTGCCTGGTCTTCCCAGAACCCCCAGCTGTCCTCCACCTCCCTTTTCTATCATGTTATCCCTCCATCCATCCTCCTTCTCTCCCTTTCTTCTTTCTGGTTGTGGGGCACCACCAAGTTCATCGTCACTGTAGAGTTCTACCTTTATGGAGTTAACTAGAGAGAGTAGAGACAGGGGGAAGACTCCATGTTCAAACCCTCATCAAGGAAAAGGACTGGATATCGCATTGGATACTGTGAATCCTTACAATCAGAATGACCTATTATTGAAGTAATTCCTTAAATTAAATAAATGCCCTTCATCTAAATAACTTTCAGTTAGTTTTGCATTTGATACACTGTGTCCTCTGTAATTATTTGGACAGTGAAGTTTTTTTCTTAATTCGGAATATTTTGATTTCAAATGACAATTTGTTTAATGTTAATAATTCTGAGTAGTTTCACTGTCTTAAAATTACTATGCGGTGTGTTTAGTTAAAATAGTGCAGGCATAAAAGAGCTGTTAATGTCTAGTCTCGATTCTAGGCTTTGTGTTTGCTTTTGGAGTCTGCTAATAATGTGTGTTAACAGCACAGAAGCAGTGTTAATGAATGTCAAGGAAGCCACTATGAGACTGGCAAATTACAAACATATGTGGAACCTAAGACTCGCCGAAGAATACAGTTAGGAGCATCATTAAAAAGAAGATGGAAATAACGTAGGACTGCACAATTATTATATATTATTATAATATTTTTTTGGTTTCGAGGTCATGCAGCGGTTGTGCATCCGAGACAGTGGACCGCTGGACCACCCTAAGCAAAATACATCACAATATTCACATGTGCAATACACATTTTGCAATATTTTGAAAAGCACCTCAACCAGAGTAATATCTGTTTAAAAGGTTTTTTCTCTCCTCTTTGGGTTACGTGCCACAAATGAAGCAGCGTAGTTTCCCCTGTTAGACGAATACACGTCAAACGGGAAATATACGTGTGCTGCTGTGTTACGCCAAATGCAGTCAACGTGTTTTGTTCCAAACAAGAACAGAGCTGCTTGCTACTTTGCTTTTCACTAGGTCATTCTGTCTCTATGTTTACGCATGTCACGTAAAGAATAAAATGATATCTAAAATAAGGAACACCCTACAGGAGACGGACGTGAAAGCTATTTGCAGAAGACTTCACCATCACTAGTTTCCCTCAAAACCAAGTAGGCCAGGTCATAGTCTGCTAAGAAAGTACATAAAATATTCTGCAAAGTTCAGAAATAAAGGAATTGAAAAAAGGAATTTTTAGTATACCAATTAGTATAAAAATGTGTTGTCATTTATAAATGATGAACCAATATATATATATATATATATATATACTAAAACCCTCAAATAAAAGCTGACAATAAACAATTAAATGTAATCGCAAACACTTCACGGTTCCAGTAATTTCAGAGGGCACTGAACAGTACATTCTATTGGTCATCCAAACAGCAGGTAGGGTACATAGACATATGGCTGACCACTGAGCTGCGGGTTTGGTGAGGACTGTTGACCGTTTGGAGTGCTTGCTGTTGGAACTCTCAAACTAGCATGCAGATCACCATGGTCCGTTAGCGACTCTGCTTCACTGCCTGCGAAGACCCATACGGACAAACACTGAGACTCCATATTTACATATATATATAATACAAGCATGTAAATGTTGTTACTTTAACTATATAACTCTTCAGGAAAACAATTAGCCATCTTTAATTACCTGACATGTATGGATGTCCATTGCAGTTGTCAACATTCATTCTTTCACCAGCTGACTGTGGAACAGGGAGAAATCCAGACAAGTCACTGCTACAACCAGGTCTCACACCTGTTCAAAATACAATCCTATTTCATCCCAAGCATGTCTACTGCCATGAAGCTCACCATGTTAAACATATCCATTGCAGCAGCCTTCTATTTCTATATAAGAAGAAGCCCAAATGTAACGCTCCACGAATCCTACTGAAAGTGTTTCCAAAATGTTCTGCACCTTGGTGTAGTCTATCTGGATTAATCTATCCTCAGATACCAGGAAATACACAAAAGGAGAACAACATTTATAGTCAGTAACTGCTGAGGTGTGAGGCTTCTCCTCCTACACAGGAAATGGGGAGGCATATTTTTTTAATAAAATTTCTGCTTTATCATCACCTCAGTTACATGACAATGACAATCATTACAATGTCAATGTCATTAACAGGAATATTTGTAACCAAGAAGATTAGAGATCCTAAGCAAATACAGAAACAATGGTAACATTTTGTTCACTTATTTAGCCAGATGGAGCCATTTCTATCATTCATCAGGATTGACAGGTTTTAGACCATTTTTGCGGAGAAACATTGTTGGCGGTACAGAAGCAACAGGTAGGCCTACCGCTGCTTCCGTACCACAATCACTTTCTGGAAGAAATTCTACCGACTGCTATATTAGTGTCACTGTCTATGCAAGATAACAGAACGAGGACGTGACAGTAAAAACGCGACAATAATGCGAGAAAGCACGCATCACAAGTCTATAAATTTTTTTTTTGACGTGCACTTTCCTGATTGATGCGGCCAACACACGAATTTGAGATGTCAAACTATCGGAATATAAATGTTCTGAGCCGTTGCTATGGCACCCACCAAACCGACTAATGCCTTACATCAAAACTAATGACAACACATCTATAACGCTGTTGTCAACAAATGCACCACACTCTTATTTACCTGGCGAACAACAGTTGTTTCGCTTTTTAATGTCAGAATATCTGGTCGCGCTCTGACAGCAGCATCTTCGTGATCTTTTACCTGGGAATCCCAGACAACTTCCGGGCCCATGCTGGGATACAGGCAGAATAACTGTACAACAGATGTTGCGATCAACAGCCAGAGATGACCGAACACGTCGATGCATAATCGTTTCTAAAAAGAACCGTTTTTTGCTTTTATTTTCATATGTAGACACCACAAATAAGCCTCAACATTTGTATACGGTGGGTGCAAGTGCAGCACCTAAGAACACTAGATGATAGATTCAAAATATGTAATAAACCATCAAATTGTGACACCATTGAATACTTGAGTAGACAAATATATACATTTAGATATTGGTAGCCTTAATTCGTTTTTACCGTTGATACTAAAGGCCCGGTCTACTCGGATACCCGGTCTAGGACATAAGCCTAGGTGTACTAGCAACATTATTTTATGGTGTCTTATAGAATACCAGCAGATGGCAGCAAACGCTGCTGCGAAGCTACAATCATGAAAAAGTTGCCCACAGCAACAATGGGGACTAGAACTTTCTATGTTCTGTGTTTCCAGGACTCCCAAATAATTCTGTATCGTTTTTCGTGTTTCTGGTAAAACAGCCATAGTTCCACCATTCGAGTTCAAAATCTTGTTTGCTGTAGTGTTGCTTAGTCTAGGTAGCCAGACAAAAATCTCTGTAGTAAACCATTATACAAACATAAGCAATCACTATATAACAGTATTGTTTTGTAATCTTACTTTTTTATTACAATATATTTATTGTTAACCTTTTTCCTCTACACGGTTTAACCTGGTTTTAAATCAGATTTGCGAGTATGTCCTTGCTGTATCACAGTAACAGGTACAGGAGAGTTGAAGATTGAGAAGTGTCTTCCGATGCAATTCTCGTCAAGCCTTAATCCCTTCTCTCTCTCTTGTAAATACTTCCCCTGCTTGCTCAACCAGAAACTATTTGTCAGTGTAATGGAGGGCGGATTCTCCCACCAGCAACCACAAATGAACTTGCAGGCGTCTACACAAGGAACAAGAACTAGACTTTGACTACTGTGCCAAATTTGGAGGCTTTGTTTATGTTTACTTATTCTGCAACCCCAATTATAATTGCAGGAAATTACAAATATTCGAATCTGATCAATTTTTTGGGACAATTTCAAGGATGACATTACCCTCTCCCTTTGCTTAAGGAACAGTAGAATGCAGGTCCAAAGCCTTCCAGGTGTGATATGAAGTGAAACTGTGACGGGAGTGCCCTTAATAAATGTATTTTTTACATGATGTGTACATAGAGATCTTCTGATATGTTATATCACTCATATGTCACTTATTTCTGCTATGCGGCTTCTGCCGTTTAAGCAGAGTCTCATAGGCCTCCTGGATCTGGATAAACATCTTCTGGGACTCTTCCATCTTACTGCCAGGGTTGTGGTCTGGGTGCCAAACCTTGACCAGCTCTCTGTATCTATGTGCGATCTCTTCTGCAGAAGCCTCCTCGTGCACCGACAACACCTGAAACATCACACATTTACAGTGCATACAATACAGGGGCAAACACAGAATGGCCCGCTGATTAATATACAGTAACTAGAGCCAATTAGCAGGTAGCATAAATAGCATAAGCGAGCATTTCATATCAACAGCCACCTAAAGTATCTTGTGCTATGGCTAATCGATATTATCTAAAGCTAACGCTAACCAGGCCTATATTCGACAGGTAAATGTCACACAATGCTACAGTCATACTCACTGCCATGGCCTCTCTCTCCCTCTGACTGCGTTCAGTAAGCAGTATCTCCAGCCCTTTCCTCCAGCTCTCCTCCGAGGGACCCCAGCCCGTTAAGGCACACAGGATCCTGTCCCGTTCGTTGGTGAAACACTGTCAGTGTTGGCCCCACACGCATACACAACAACACAACCCACACCTGGTTGGTTTGGTCCTCCTGTTTACCGGCAGTGGTTGTGTACGCAACGTACCTGTAGGGTAGCAGCAGGAAATACTCCACCACCGAGCGCAGCCAGGGGAAAAACCAGAACATGTCCAGCAGGGCTGCCACACAGTCGGAGAGGTAGTAGAGAGTGGCGGTGGTGTTGTGGAAGACACAGTAAGCCAGTGGAGCTGAGAAGGCAAGCCAGGCCAGGGTCAGGCGATACACTCGCAGGCCTACACAACAGGGGCACACGTGAGGATACAATAATGAACAACTAGAGTCACAAGTGTTGATTCATCCTTATAGTCATGGGGTTTGAACCCTGTATGCTGATCAGTTGAGAGCTCTTGTGTTTGACCGTAGATCCCACAGGAACGCAAACAACGAATTGGGTTGGTTCCTGGTTTAAAATAGCAGGATTGTGGTGGGTGTGTGTGGGGGTGTGTATGTGTATATATATTCTACAATATATATATATATATATATATGTATGTATAAGGAATTTCTTTAATTTTACAATTTTCCACAGAGTAAAATAATAGTGAAGACATCAAAACTAAGAAAAAACAAATACTGAATATATCTACATATATGTATGACTAAAAACCAGCTAAATGTTGGTCAAGAGCACAGTGTTCTATGGAAAATGGCCCCACGGAAGCCACATCAAAAGACCTCTGTGGATCGGGGGTTGGGGACACTACGGTCTGACACATGAGCCCTATCAATCTGGTGCCAGAAAGCTCTAAGTGGTACGGGTCGTTTTAAACCAGACAGAAATAATATTAAAGTGTTAATAGACCTAGACTGTATCTTTTATACTTTCTGCTTTTCCATAGTCTGCAGATCATTTATGTTAAAAAATAAAAATGGCCCAGTCCTCCATTGAATTTGAAAGCCTGATGCGGCCCTCAGGGCAGAATGTTTTACCACCACTGCTATAGATAGCATTAGCTAAACAGCAATCATAGGCAGGTTTGGATGGACAGTAGCCTACAATATTTGTTAAAAAGGACCATATAGGCTGAATAGGTGACCCTACTTACCCAGTTTGTTTTGACTGCTGGAAGGGGGATGGGTTTTGAACCTGCGGTGCTGAGCCGCGGTAACACTGGCGGCAATGCTAATGGGCAGTGGCGAGATGGTGCTGCCATAAAATATAGGCGAGGTGACGACACAGGCTAAGAGGGTCTTGTGTAGGTCAGTTGTCTGGTCTCCCACACTGGAGACCAGGTGGACCCCGGCTCCCACGCTCAGCGGCAGTACAATCAGGTAAAAGAAACTCAGCGAGTTCAGGCCAATCAGTGCCACCGTTCCGAAATAGATCCCGACTGAAATCTGACCAGCAAACCTGGCGGCGCTTACTGGTGGCGGTCTGGCCATCTGGTGAGTCGTCCTACCCCTCGTTGCCCCCGCCACCTCCCGGTTGGCTTCCCCCACGTACGTGGGGATCCGGAAGAACTCCCTGGCCCACCCCACTCCAAAGCCCCCGAGGGTGAGCATCCACAACAGGGCGTGGCTATCTCTTCCTAAATACAGGTGGTGAAGTCCCAGAGGCCCACCCAAGGCCCATAAGGCATAGGTGATAGTCACTTTTTTCACCATGATGATTGGATCGACCTCAGTGGATCAATAGTTGGACGGTAGAAGAACCATCCTTGAAGACGAGCGCCTGAGATTAGTGAAGCAAAAATGTGATTATTGTGAATAAAAGGGTGAAACTACTTTTTTTTATATGAAAGTTAACTAGAAAATAATTATAGCCTAACACGGTATCCCTAAAGTTATTGCATTGCGTGAAGGGACAGATTATAGAGAAGATAGAATACAGAGTAGAAAGTACATTATAATGCAACAGTCAAACCTGTACATTTTGGGTGTTATGCTGTCCCTTAATATGACCAGAGGACTAAGCAAAAATAAGTAAATCTGTTTTAAGCTAACATACTTATTTACATCAGTATTTCAAATGATCTGTTAATTTACTGTAGACTAACCAACACTGTACAGTAGACAACTGTAGTTGTCTGTAGAGTACATTATCAAAACATGATTTTGAGTTCATTTGTAACTGGCAAAAGCTTACCCGACAAATCTCGGCAGTACTACTTCTTCCGTACTTTACAAAATGTTGTTGCATCAGTAATGGACTTTGGATGATGAATAGGCACTATAAACTTAACTCAACCCCTCCGGGACAACTGCAACGGTGATACAGGTCTAGATATGTTATTTCGGGACAGAAAATTGGCAATGTATATAAAAACAAGTAAACAAATGTGTGTCGATCCATATTCTTGAAATATTTTGCTTCAGAATTGTTTTCCGTCAAACATTCCAATACAGTTTAGTTGGAGTAATGCGTTATTGCGGCCACGGCGTAACAGCCTGAGGACTCAAAAGTTACAACATGACCATTAAGCGTGCACTATGGACAATCTGCATAAAGCACTGGGTAAACCAATCAGCTCACATCTAAATGTTCCCAACCAATCACAAAACACACTGTTTAATTGGAGTATTGCAGTCCCCCTTCCCCCCAATCAATTATTCACAAACGAACATTCGAACCACCGCCCCCAATCTCCTGGACCGCCCGCCCCTTTATCCACTCCACACGCCCCTTTTGCTCTATAGGGGACTGTTACAGATACACGCTAGCTAGCGGAGTTTAAACGGGTTTGAAGACGTCCATAGCTCTGTCTGTGGTTAGTTTACGATAAATGTAGTTAGCTTTGTTCACCGTTCTAACTGAAAAGGCATGCTGTGCTACATCCCATCCCAGCGTGTTTAATCCGGTCTTATCGTCTTCTGACTTCAGCGTTATGGTTTCGTAGGATGGAAGTAGACGACGTGTCGGTTAGAGAGCAACTATTCCACAACAGGGTGCGAGAGACTTTTGTAAGTACAGTACTGTAGCTAGCTAACGTTACGGCATTTATATAAGCAGCATAACTAGATTACAAATAATTGTTTATCCGGAGAGGCTTATTGAATTGTGATGACTATAGAGCAATTTGTGTGTGTTTGTGCGTGCGTGCGTGTGTGTTCGCGAGTGCGTTTTGGTATAGTTGGCCAAATACCGTATCTTCTTACAACATCGGAGACGGAGAAGGTAAACCCTTTCCAAAGACCAACAGTCAGTATGTGCCTTTTGTATCACAAATTGTACCTAATTTACCCAGATGTAGTAGGTCGGATAAGATGTAGATAGCCATGTACATGGTGAACATGAAACTTAACATAGATTCACGACAGATACAGTTGGTTAAATGGTCGGCTGTAGTGTATACAAACAGATCGTTTAGAGTGTATACTGTATACATTATGTATGGCCCAATGCTTGTTCTTATGACGCTTGGGATACAATTGCTTTCTTGAATAGATTCCATTCAGAGAGTATAGTAATACACACATGCTTTGATTGTATACAAAGGTTGAGGGCAAATTTCTTTACATTATATTTTACAATTTATGGAAATAAGAAAGTAGTCAGTGGTAACTGTCTGTTAAAGTATCGTTTTTACCACCCTGAATGTTACACAGGATGGAAGGATGGCACTTTTCCCATGCAGCTGAACTTCAGACTTGATTAATATTGCTACAGCAGGGAGAAAAAACCCTGAACCTTAACCAAGAAAGGACAGCAGTTTGCTACAGCAAAGCTGATCCTGTTCACTCTGCCAACTAGATAATGGAGAGTGTAGTCTAATCTAATAACATGCATTTTTACAACATTACATACAGTGAATAGGCTTTGGAGTTGACAGACACCAAAGACTGTTGACTTTTGAGAAATTCCTCATTGGTTAAACTGCCACTGGTGTCCGTATTAATCCATACCTATTAGGCTTTTGGATTGGTGAAGACTAGAGCGATATACTCTGGCTGGCTGTGACAACAGGTCACATGCAGTTTTCTTATGGCATGGGCTAACGTCTTTAAACCTTCTAGCTGAGCGCGTCTTTCATTCATAATTTACAGCAGGACATTGAGTACTACAGAGCTGTTTGCTGAGTGAATACCTTTTGTGTGTTTATTGATCAGTTTAACCTGGACCCTTTGAAAGCCTCTGTTTCAATTTAACCCAAGCAAAGTTGTCATCTGTTTTTCATGTGTTTTAACATTACTTTGGCCTGCCATCATTTAAAATGTGTGTGTGTATTGATTAGTTACTGGTCATTAGTAAGCAAGTAGTACTTACTAGTTACCTCTAACAATTCAAGCTGTTACTAGTAACTATTTCAGTTTCACTAGTTGATTAGATGTAAGTGCCTGCTTATTAGGTGGTAGTAGTTGTAGTTTGTATAAGTAGTGGCTTATACTATTTTTCTCAATAATGTTAATACACTATATCCTAGTAATTGTCCCACAACCTCAAGTTGCTATTCCATTGTCTTGATTGAACCTAATGCCTTAACATTTGTGTCTTGCAAAGGGCATGCACTGTCCTATTGCATGCAGAAAGAGTAGGGTTAGTCCTACTGTCCTACTGCATGCAAAATGAGTAGGGTTAGGGTTAGTCCTACTGTCCTACTGCATGCAGAATGAGTAGGCTTAGGGTTAATCCTACTGTCCTACTGCACGCAGAATGAGTAGGGTTAGGATTAGTCCTACTGCATGCAGAATGAGTAGGGTTAGGGTTAGTCCTACTGTCCTACTGCATGCAGAATGAGTAGGGTTAGGGTTAATCCTACTGTCCTACTGCACGCAGAATGAGTAAGGTTAGGGTTAGTCCTACTGTCCTACTGCATGCAGAATGAGTAGGGTTAGGGTTAGTCCTACTGCACGCAGAATGAGTAGGGTTAGGGTTAGTCCTACTGCATGCAGAATGAGTAGGGTTAGGGTTAATCCTACTGTCCTACTGCACGCAGAATGAGTAGGGTTAGGGTTAGTCCTACTGTCCTACTGCATGCAGAATGAGTAGGGTTAGTCCTACTGTCCTACTGCATGCAGAATGAGTAGGGTTAGTCCTACTGTCCTACTGCATGCAGAATGAGTAGGGTTAGGGTTAGTCCTACTGCATGCAGAATGAGTAGGGTTAATCCTACTGTCCTACTGCATGCAGAATGAGTAGGGTTAGGGTTAGTCCTACTGTCCTACTGCACGCAGAATGAGTAGGGTTAGTCCTACTGTCCTACTGCATGCAGAATGAGTAGGGTTAGGGTTAGTCCTACTGTCCTACTGCACGCAGAATGAGTAGGGTTAGGGTTAGTCCTACTGTCCTACTGCACGCAGAATGAGTAGGG
>JACXGK010005362.1:0-11916 GCA_016801125.1 Novumbra hubbsi | reverse complement strand
TATGAAGCCCATTATGCTAAGGATTTGTTTGTGCAACCCCTGATATATGCCTGGAGGTCTTCCAAGAGTTCCTTGGACTTGTGTCTCAATTTTTTTATTATTATTATTGTGATGTGTGTGTGTGACCTTGCAGGGGCTGCTTACCGTCAAACCAACCACAGAGCACAGTGGTCAACCCTAACCCTGTGTGTAATGGTGGAACACGTTGCATTCAAAAGAGAAGCTTCAGAAAGTGGCATTACTTTGGGCCTTTAAGTTCCCCAGCTTTGCCCCACCACAAGCCCGGTTTCTTTGTTTTCTGCGGCCAGGCCAGGAAACTGCCACAGTCTGACATGACCTCCTCTGGCACGGGGCAATGCTTCTCTAGCTAAACACGTATTGGAGCACCTAGAATGTCTGACCGATAGTTCTGTCATGCTGGCCCTGAGTTAATGGCACATTAAATGATTCCCTTTAAAATGTTCTGGCAAATTTGAATAATGATCAATTGGGGCATCTTAGTTCGTTGCAGACTCCAACTAAAGTTCAGAATGTTGGTCATCTGCTATGCCTGCAGAGAAAGCTGTATTTTGTTTAAAATTGTGTTCGTGTCTGGAAAACAAAGTACTGCATGCACAGCGTCTGTCCTGTAGGCGGAAATATACCGTCTTCAGAGTTTCGTCAGTCGCTGTTGGACCCAACCTGCTATAGGCTTTAACGTAAGAAGGGTTTCTCCAATACAGCACATTTTCTTCTTAAGTATTGTTCTACAGAGAAGACCCCAAACCTGGTTACATTTCTGTACCCTGTTTATAATGTAAAGTCTGAAATAAATGGCACCGCCTGGAATGTTGTGTCAATAGATTTGGATTTAGTATTGTCAAGGGCGCCATCTTTCAGTTCACAAGGATTTGCTTGGATAAGCATTATTCAGTTAGCAGGAACACCCATTTTTCCAGGCAGTGCTAACTATTTCGTCTCATCGTTTCCTGTCTCAGGATCTGTCACATCTATTGTTCTTTGCTGACTTTCTCACCTCAGGGTGAAATCTTGTATCCTGCCACCCTCACCCAGGCTCTTTTTGTCTGATCTGTGGGCTTAGGGGGGGATGTCTCTCTATCCTTGGGAGACTAGTTCTAGCTTGCTGGAAGGCATTTCCAGAACATTCCCAGTCCGTAAAAATATTTGCTTTGGATTCAAGATATTTGTTAATTAAATTCCTATTGCATTTAATATTTACTGTTAATCAAATACTCACTCGCCATAAATGTTTTGTTCAGGCCTCACAGCACTCTCTGTGATAATGCCTTCATGTAACTAGGTTCCAGGAACTACAGGCCGATGCTTTTAGGAAAAGGGTTAGTTTTTAGCTGCTCGTGTAAGGGGCCCTTTCTGTGTTCTTGGTAGAACCAACAAACTCCTATTATAGATTTGGTGAAGTGTTGAACCCAGATCGTGGGGTTGAAAAAATAACTGTCGTTGGCACAAACAATCTGATGGATGTTAGTTGGTATTTATGAAGTGCGTCATGATTTACGTTTTGTGCAGGTTGAGGCAGATAAGGTTTTATTTATTTTGTAGAATTTATGGCCGTTTTTGCTGCACAACATTTAGAAATGAAACTCGTACAATTTAATATAATTCTGGTTGGAACTGTGCTTGGCCTGTTCTGGTTTGAATGTTTACCCCAGACAACCAGGTCAGCAGACAATCGGGTCGGCTGACAGCTGTTCGATTACCAGATTAAAATGGATTAATGTTAAATTGATCAATGAATCCATTTATACATAATCTGCATACAATCTGCCTAGATTAATTGAAACTAGATGGCTGTTTTAACCCCTTCCTGGCTGTGATTTTTATATAAACTTGTCTAGTTGCACCATTTCCGCCCATTAATTCTATTTTAATCCCTGTACCCCACTTGCATCCAGACTCTCCTCCTTTCTCTTGTGGCTGAAGTTGTAGACTTAATCTGCAGACTAATCTGTCTCTTCATCTCATGGCCTTGTCCTGCGTGTGTTTGTCACTTTAACTTTGTAAAGAGTTTTATCTCGTACAGATCTGGTCCAGAGAATTCTATTAAAATGTTTTCCAGCCACATGTGCCACTCAGTCTGGTTGGAGTGTTACTCACGATCACCTTCCACGTCAGAAAGACAGTTGGCCTTCTTTTGGCCAAAGTTTAAACCACCTGGGTAGTATCAATGACTTCCTAGATGGTTATCTTAATACAGCTATTATGTAAACGCTGGGCCTTCCTCTGTTGTGTTTAGTATCCGTGCAGCCGCGGTATTTGCCGTGAAATGGGTAATTTTCCTTAGTCTCAATACCGCGGCATATCCCTCTAATATGTCCCGGTCTGAATTTGTCCTTTTCTTTGAGTCTGTGACTTCTCTCTCCTCAGATCTGTGTCTTCCTCTTCACCTGTCTTTACATACTGTCCTACCTCATCCTGACTCACTTCAAGAAGAATGCAGACTATGTCACTGGTGAGTATAGACTTCTAAAACAACACTTTCTTGTACAACTGTCAGACTTCTCTATTACAATTCAACTTAACCAAAAGCAGAAGTGTCCTACATCGAGGCTGGTAAAAATGTTCAGATGACGTTCCCTGGAATGGTTTTTTTGTTTTGTTTTTTTGCATAGATCTTAAAAACAATTTACTGTTGTTGTTTTACTTACAATATTTTGGTTATAGTAGAGGCAAATTTTTATGCTTTCTCTCAACATGTCCATTTTCATTTCTTGTTTGTCTCAGCTATCTCCTTTCCGTGACTGTTTTTGTATTTCTACCTCTATATGATGTGTAGCTACCTCCAGACCAGGAAGGTCGGCTTTAGCCGGCCCAGAGCTGGAACCCACCAGGCCCCTTTGAGGGGTGATAGGAATGTTGGAGATCAACAGAGGCCTACCCTGTCCTGCCGTACCTCTCTCTGCCGGAGGCAGATCATAGCTGAGTCCGTCAGATCTGCCATGGTCTGACGGACTCACTTCTGCGGGCCAAATGAAACCCGTCCCCATGTAGTGGACTGTTTAAAGGGCTTGTTTGGAATAGGGTGCCATTTGGGACACGTTCTGACAACACAAATACTGACATTACAGTGTTCTGCTTCTCATCACGCCGCTCCCTCAACCTGGAAGTACTCGCGTGGACACATGCGTGCCTGGGGAGAAAGCAGTCTCTGGCCCACAGCCAGAGTTGTGCTGGCTGGTGAACGACTTACAACGTCCCACCCTGCCCTGGGTGGTACCGCCAGGCACTAGATTCCTTTGCCAGGCTGTGCCAACGCAGCAGGGTGGCAACACGGACTACTGCCCCGTTCATAGCCCTTTGACCTTTGACCCGTCTGATTCTGAGCGTTGAAGGTGTCAGTCATTGGACTGCCTAACCTAAGTAAAACAAATGCTAAAATGAGTGTGTTTTTCAAGTCGTCCTATGTTTAGTATTACGTGTCGTAGTTGCTATGTGATTATTATATTAGAATGTACAGACTGAATATGTGACAGCAGTTGTAAAGTCAGTCTTGTACAAGTTGTGACAGGAAGATATCTTGCTTGGGAGTCTAGAGAAAAAGATTTTCTAATCTGTCTCTGAAATCTCATGTGTACTAAACACAGGATTAGCACCTCTATTCTAATGCCAACACTATCAACAGAGAGTAGAACTGTCTATAACATTAAAGCCAACCAACCTCATGCAAACACACGCTTGCAGAATCATCTGATTAACAGATGTACCTTACTACAACACCAAAGTAGTTTATCCTGATGAACACGAGGCTTTAACATGCTGTCCCGTAAAATTCAGTTGGTCATGTTACCGCCCCAATACGTCGTGGTTGTTGAAATCACCTCAGTTCCCACATAACAAGCTGGGCCTGTTTCTTCATAACTGGGCCTCTGCCGAGGTTTGGTTTGTTTGGAGGCCTGCCCAGCCAACCTCCAGGTCTGTAGGGTTTGGGAAAGACAGACATTTGAACGTGCTCTGCTTCAGATATCACAGTGTTGTTTCCCCCCCCCAGTAAATGTCCACACGCTGCAGTCAACAACATCAGCAGAACATTTGTGCCTCGTAGCTCAAATGAATGGTTTTGTGGTGAAGATATTTCAGTTAGATTGGCGATTAGATCTGTTTTATTAACCAGTCCATGGGCTTGACTGAGGTTTTGAGTTGTAGACTGCTGCCTTCAAGGTTTCTCAAAGTCATCAAGCGGCTCACATGACTTGAGTTAATACTAGCTTGGGTCGTTTGCACATTGTTGTAGTTGCCACACGCTCATTTAATTTGTTCCCCTCTTTCCTAGATGACATTGAAGATGCAACGGTCAATAAAATTGCGTAAGTAAAGAAGCTAAATTATTTACTGACCTAGTGGCAATCTGCATGTAGTATCTCCATGTGTGATGTGTGTGTCATGGTGACGAGATTGCCTGAGTCAGCGTGACCACATGCGGTGTCACAACGGGCCTCTTGGCTTGGTCCTGTGGAGCCACAGTTCTCATTGAATGCCCTTTGACCTTACACGTTGCAGTTGGTTCTCACTACACAGAGCAACATAACACACACACACACACACAATTCAATACTGTGTTGTCAATATACATTTTGGAAGGACTACAATGCATAGAAATGGAACAAACATGAGTGATACGCCTCCCCCCGGTTAACGCCCCCCCAGTTAACACCTCCCCTCCCCCCGGGTAACGCTCCCCCTCTCTCTCTCCAGGCTGTGGCTGTGTACCTTCACCCTCTCCGTGGCCGTGTGTGCTGTGTTACTATTGCCCCTCTCCATCCTGTCCAACGAGGTCCTGCTCACCTTCCCACACAGCTACTACATGGAGTGGCTCAACGGGTCTCTCATCCACGGTACTGCTCCGGCTCATAGACACACAGACACCCACGTGCGTGTGCTCATCTGCCTACAGTGTAGAAATAAATGTCACCATAGAGTGGCTAAACTGTGCCCCACTGCCTCACTGTGGCTGACTGCGGTATTGCCAGAATTTACTAAAACGTAGTTCGTCTTGTGCGTGTTTTATTTTGTTAGTCCATAGTATATTTGTGTCATCGGTTCAAACACGATACCACGAGTTATCCAAATAAAACCGTTTCCCCCGTCAGGCTTGTGGAACCTGGTCTTCCTCTTCTCCAACCTCTCCCTGGTGGTCCTCATGCCCTTTGCCTACTTCTTCACCGAGTCGGAGGGCTTCGTGGGCTGCCGGAAGGGGGTGATGGCGCGGGTGTACGAGACGGCCGTGGTGCTGCTGCTGCTCAGCCTGCTGGTTCTGGGCATCGTGTGGGTTCTGGTGGCCCTGCTTCACCGCCACAGCGCCCGGGACAGCCTCTACGGTCCGTTTACCATGCGGGTTCCCTTGCCCACCGAGGGCGCAACGTCCTGTTTGGAGACTGTTCATGTCTGATAACCGTGGTGTGTTCTGTCTCAGATCTGTGGGAATACTACCTGCCGTACCTCTACTCCTGTATCTCTCTGTGTGGGGGGCTTCTGCTCTTGCGTAAGTACAGCCGCCCTCGATCTTCTCACTTTGCCCCCTGAAGGTTTCTGCGGGATCATCTCTGGGTCTGGATTGGTATTGTGGAGGAACCCCTTAGTCTACCGGAAAATGTTTATGAGCCCTTTAACGCTTTCTGCAGAGAACCCCCCCTCGTCCCAGACGCAAAATTACTTTCTGGGAGTTTGTTGTTGTTGGGGAGAACTGAAGCCTGAGATGTTATTTGAAATTACTTTGAGGAACCCTTACTCCCAGGAACCTGCCCTTTGTAGTGTTTCTCCCATCGCCTGTCTTTGGTATGACATTCTGTCAAGCCCGGACAAGTTCTGATGTTTGTGCATGGTGCTTGACACCTCCTCCTGTCTCCTTCCAGTCTGCACCCCCCTTGGGCTGTCACGTATGTTCAGTGTCACCGGGAGCCTGCTAGTTAAACCACGGGTGAGTGACAGTCTTCCACCTCCATATAAAGACATGTAGGGTTATTCTACACTAAGCCACAGGAAGGAGATGCTACACCACCATTGTTTAGTTATGTCATGGGGAATGTACATTTTACAGAGTAAACAGGGGTGTTTCTGATCGACAATATTATTTCCTCTTTGATAACAATGTAATAACGCTGTTAAATCGTGGACCTGGTGTTTCTTCAGCTGTTGGAGAACATTGAGGTGGAGATGAACTGTGCGTTGTTTGAGGAGGCTTCACTTTCCAGGAAGATCAACCGTGAGTGGGGTTAGAGCCTTTAAAATGTCCTGGTCATTGCTTTTTACATGTCCATGCATTGAAATAAACAAGCAAAATTGCCATGAAAGAAGCTCTATCAAACGTACATTTGAAAAGGCTGATGAGTATTTCAATGCTGAGCTGGATCCATTCCTGTCCTGTAGCGAACCGTTTGCAGCTGTTCAGCCTAACTTGACAGTCACAAGTTAGGAACCCTGATTCCTTCTCATGTGGGATAGAAATGTTAGCTTGAGCTGGATTCAATTATCCACAACATACATTGCTCTGTCCTAAAGACACTAAGCCATTTCATAAAAGATGGGTTTCAAATGAAATTTTCATTTCCTACCACTTTCTTTCTGGACTTAATGGATTCAGTCACAAAATGTGACCATTCTGGACCTCTAAACATGCCAATATAAAGTATTTGTTTGAATCCTGAATGCTGATCAACTGAAAGCTTTGGGAGGACGTTTTATACCACAGGTGTGAAATCTCATCACTTTTCTTGTGTTCTTAACTGGTTGATAATAACAAAAAGGCATCTCGGGGGGGCTTGAGGTATATTGTTATTATTTCACACTTTTTGTGCTCTATAACAATTGGCCATAGTTTAAATAACCTGTGATCAAATCACTGTGTTCCCAAGCAGTTGAATCAGGTTGCACTTGGTTCCGAGGAGGAACCGAAGTGTGTGTGTGTGTGTGTTGACCATGCTCTGTCTTCTCCTAGGGGACAGCACGTCCTGTTGGATGAATGTGAACGTGGAGCGGTGGAGGATGCAGTTCCTCAACGTCCAGGCCAGACGCGTTGCCCTTGGTGAGACCATGAAGTTGTGTGGTGTACATTCTCCCTGTGACGTTGGGCACACACACACTAAGGCCTCTTTGACTCTTCGGTTAGACCCAATGCATTGGTAGACTGTTATGCATTGGCAGACTATAACGCACGGGTAGACTATAACGCACGGGTAGACTATAACGCACGGGTAGACTATAACGCACGGGTAGGCTATAACGCACGGGTAGACTATAACGCACGGGTAGACTATAACGCACGGGTAGACTATAACGCACGGGTAGACTATCAAGCACGGGTAGACTATCAAGCACGGGTAGACTATCAAGCACGGGTAGACTATCAAGCACGGGTAGACTATCAAGCACGGGTAGACTATCAAGCACGGGTAGACTATAACGCACGGGTAGACTATCAAGCACGGGTAGACTATAACACACTGCTCTTACTCTCGCTCACCACAGAGATGCGCAGGAGAGCGTCACCATGGCAGCGGAACCTGTTCTACCCATTGGCAATGACCCTACTCCTTGCTCTGACGGTGGTGTGTGTGCTGATGGTGTGTTTCCACGTCCTGGAGCTCCTCTTCGACGAGACGGCCATGCCCAGGGGAATGGGGGTGAGGAACCAGGGACTGCTGGATCGGGCAGACGTGAGAGGGACCGCTTCTCACAAAGCGCCTGTTCCTGGACCGTCTGCTGGTGATCTTAGCATCTAAGTGTTCTGTGTAGTTCATCCGGGCTGAGTGGATCCTATTTGTTAAGATGAAGTGACACGTATACGGCCTTTAGATATATAGACATCTAGATGGATATGTACAATGGTCCTGTGTAGCCGTTCTGTCATACAGAAAGGGACCCTAACCTTGTGTTTTGCCGTAGGACCCACACCTGGGTGCGGCCTCCTTCTCCATGCTGGGGTCTCTGGGGGCGGCGATGCAGGTGGTCCTGATTCTCTACCTGATGGTGTCGTCCGTGGTGGGCTTCTACAGCTCTCCGCTCTTCAGTTCCCTGCTGCCCCGCGCGCAGGACACCAACCTCACACAGATCATCGGGAACTGTGTGTCCCTCCTGGTTCTCAGCTCTGCCCTGCCGGTCTTCTCCAGAACTCTGGGTGAGAGCAACCCCCCCCCCCCCCCCCCCCCCCCCCCCCCCCCCCCCCCCCCCCCCCCCCCCCCCCCCCCCCCCCCCCCCCCGTGCCTGGCCGACGCCACTTGTTTTCCAAACACCATAGGATTGGTTGTCCGATTGCGTTGTGAGGGTAGCCCCTGGTTGTCATATCACTTTTCGCCACCAGAGGGCACATGTATGCTGTTAATCCATGGAGGATTTATTCAAGCGCCATCTCCTCGTTCAAGTGTTGTATGTCAATGTGATTCAGCGGCTGATCCTTCCTGATGACCCAGTTAGAGATGCGATCACATGACCAGCCGGGTCAGTGGGAGGGGTCAGCCGTCTAGGTTGAAGGTTGAGTAAGTTTGACTGCATTTAAAGTCCAGAAAAGTCCTCAAACCACCACTGAGTTGTTCACAATAAAAACACACAACACAATGCTGTTCCAATGCTCCGGAAACAACCAACACAAAAACACATCTCAGCCTTCACTTATTCATGCGGGAGGTCTTCTAGACCGTCACCGTTCACCAATGTCAAACGCTGTGCTTTGTCTGTCATTCAGGGATCACTAGGTTTGACCTGCTGGGGGACTTTGGGAGATACAACTGGCTGGGGAACTTCCACATAGTGTTCCTGTACAACATCATGTTTGCTGGCCTCACCACGGCCTGCCTCATCAACACGCTGACCTGGGCCGTCCAGAAGGAGCTCATGCGCGCCTTCGGTACGTCTCGGGAACTGACCTTTTTTTTACGTTTGCGTGACATGTACAGCTCCTGACTGAAAGTGTGCTTGCTTCAGTAGTTTGAGTGCGCTGTGTTACTGTAATGGGAGAAGTGCCACGGTCCAGGCAGAAGCTGTTGTGAGTGTGTGCATGTGGAGACGAGGTACTCTGAATGCAGGAGGGTCCAGGTTTGTTTGTACTGTTCAGAATGGGTGTACTGTAAGCCTGGCACATGAGGTGTTTCCATCTCCGTGTTTGGCCGTGTTTCCCCCGTGGGCTGGTCTCTTCCTCAGATAGAAAGGTCTATACAATAGGGGACGGGGGGAGTTGGAGTCCCCTAGGGGCCTGTGGGTCTTACTGCTGGGACCCCTCCCCACACACACACACACACACACACTCTCCGGAGTAACGCAATCCACACCCTTTACCTCTCCACCCAACACAAACAGAATCATGGACACACACACCCTTATGGAACAGATAGCATCTCTGCTCTTGTGCTTATTTCCAGTTTGCACTTGTTCTGTTTTGTGATTTTATTTGCAACTAAACTTGCTTTTATATCTTTCTCTTATTCTTCTGTTTGTGTTTGTCACACTAAGCCTTATAATTAAGCCTTATACTTAACTCTGTCCCTCTCTGGGCCCTTTGGCCCTCTCTGGGCCCTTTGGCCCTCTCTGGGCCATTCTGCCCTCTCTGGGCCATTCTTCCCTCTCTGGGCCATTCTTCCCTCTCTGGGCCATTCTTCCCTCTCTGGGCCATTCTTCCCTCTCTGGGCCATTCTTCCCTCTCTGGGCCATTCGGCCCTCTCTGGGCCATTCGGCCCTCTCTGGGCCATTCGGCCCTCTCTGGGCCATCCGGCCCTCTCTGGGCCCTTTGCACTGTCGTACTCTTTTGCTCTTGTCTTTGTGGTGGGGGTGTTATTCATGTGACCTTTTAACTTTGTGTTGTATGCACATTGTGCCCCTACAGGTCTTCACAAACTTCCCCTGACCATGTCCCGCACCGCCGTCCCCCTCAAGCTTCTACTGGCCAATGGCCTGTCAAAGATCCAGTGACCGACATCTCCTTGGCCAATCGTTTCTATCCTGAGTGTCCTGGACCAAAGGCACCCCTCAAGCCTACTGGTGTCTGGGCTCAACAGAATGGAGACTGGGAACGAACTCCCACTGCTTAGTTGCTTGACTGCGGATACTTTGGAATCCCTGCGAGCTGCATTCCAAGCCACAACAGATGATGGAAGATTCTGGAACTTACTTTGAAGGTTCAGGAGCAGTTTTGCGACTGCAAAAGGGATCTAATTTGTATGAGGGTTCTTGTTGACCTTGCAACGTTATACTGCACGTCCTGGATGTCCTAATGCCTTATGGGAAGGCCAAAAGCTTGGTGTTCGAGGTGGGACTGACTTGGTGCTTGTGCACGCACACACACAGTGTAAGTCAGCAAAGCTATTTTGGGACATTACGTTGTAACGGCCTGTGACAACATTTCCTTTTCCTGACCTGGGGGTAGACCGGGCCCTGGCTGTGGCCCCCCCCCCTCCCGGGGCCTTCCTCTCACTCACGTTAGACCACTATTTTTGGGCCTCACTTATCCTGTGAATCCCACTTACACGTCTTTTAAGATGCCTGTTCCGTCAAACGGGGTTGTTTATTAAAGTTGAGGATGGGGAAGAGGGCTTAGTGGTTTTATTGCCCTTTGCCTTAACATGTTGGAACCGATGGGCACCGGACAGGGCTGTGTTCATGGGGTTACGGTTGACCTTTTTACAAGAACAATGTACATTTGGTTTTGGCAGTTTTCTTCCATCTGTGGCCATATGAACATGAGCCAAGGCTTGTTTTAAATTATTCACTTGGAATTAGTGAGCAATTTATGGAGAGTCTGAACAGAGAAATGTTGTTGTGTAATGGCATTTCTGTTTAAAAAAAAAAAAAAACTGCTGCATTAAGGAGACGTTAACTTAATGCAAAGTGACACTCAATGTCTTGCCTTAGACTAAGCATACTGTGAATTGTTTAAACATTATGTCCTATTCAGAGTTCGTAAACATGAACAAAGTGCAATACTGGTAACTGTCCACTAATTCCAATATTAAGTTGTCTTCCTAACTTTATTTTTTTTTTTTACAGAGGAGATTGTAGCTTTATCCTAGTGGTCTAATGTCAAGGTGCTACTTTGCTGTATCAGCATGTTATATTTGGTCCATTTCCTGGTTCGCTGAGAGACAATCTGCTTGTTCTGTTCCATCTGTGACCCACAGGGGGCAGGGTTTCCCAAGTACACCACATTTATCTGTAGCCTGCTAAGTATTCCAACGACTCCGTTTGAGCAATGGTCAATTAGCTCTGGCTCAGATCTGTGTGTGCCATCTTGAAAACTTGTTATTATTCAGGGTCATATCTAGTCTTACAACATTTAAGTTGGCTGGTTACCTATGGGAGATGATAATGGAGTTATTTTTAAGAGCCAATAAAAGGCATTTTTACTCAATGGGATTGCAGAACATTGTGCATTTGACCTATTCCACAAACATTGGGCATTTGATGTCTCTAGCTGTGTGAAAGAAGAAAACCTGCTAACATTAAGAATGTGACCACAGGGAAATGGATATCAAGATTTTATAAATGCTCTGCAATTTTATTTTGTCATGGTTTACTGTTTAAATGTTTTGATTTTGTAAAATCATGTTTTATGTGCAGTAGATAAAGGACTAATGTGTGAATGGTTTTTGTCTTTGTTTCTCTATATGTTCAAGCCAAGGTTTGGATTACGGTTTAGATTAGTCCTAAATTGTGCGTGTGTGCGTGCGTGCGTGCGCGCTTCTGAAGAGCTACAGCCACCACAATGATGAGAAAACAAGGACAGTTTCATAATAATATTGTGGGGAAATGTCCATGATCCATATGATGAATAGTATCTTCAGTTTAGGGGCCATGTGTGGTTGGTTACAATGTGTGTTGGAGGGTTATGTAAAGGGGAAGATGTCCTCACAAGGATGAAATGATACATGTGTGTCCAGTCTATTGTGGGAGAGTGTGTGTCCAGTCTATCGTGGGGGA
>JACXGK010005361.1:0-33566 GCA_016801125.1 Novumbra hubbsi | reverse complement strand
ACATCCCTGCATAGTCTCCCTCCTTGTCAAGTGTGTCTCCCTGTCTCTCCCATTGACATCCCTGCATAGTCTCCCTCCTTGTCAAGTGTGTCTCCCTGTCTCTCCCATTGACATCCCTGCATAGTCTCCCTCCTTGTCAAGTGTGTCTCCCTGTCTCTCCCATTGACATCCCTGCATAGTCTCCCTCCTTGTCAAGTGTTAACCTGAAAAAGGCCAATGCTCAGATGTTATTCTAGCAGTTCTGCCAATGCTAAGCTTTTTCCGAAGCAGTTCTTTTCCACATTTTCGAATTGCAATTCACAATTAGCCGACTTGCTAAAGAATTCTGTTTTTTTATTTTGTCTACAATAAAAAAGTAAGCTGATTGTTTACACCTTGTTAATTTTAATTAACAATTTCCTGACTTGCTGCTTCAAAATGTTCAGTGCGATAAAAATGAAGATTTTGAAATAAAAATGACACCACCTGTGAATTACTTGACATGTATTAATTCCCCACACTTCATATGGTGGTACTGGTTTTAATTTGTTGGCCACCAGCCCAATGAGTCAGACAAGACATTTAGACACTTCCATATAAAGCACAGAAAGGAATAACAAAAAACGAAGGTTAATACAATTCATTCACACAACACAAATAGCACTTTGAAACAAACAACTTTTTATTGAGCCCTTAGTAGGGATTTTCAACTCATCCTTGGACCCAACAGAAACATGTACTGGGATTGACAGCTGTAATCAAAAAGGCAAAGTGCTTCCATCTATGACTCTGTGTTTTACAGAGAGCATTTATATGTGGGTGGTAAGTTAAAGGTTCACTTTGATGGAGAGGAGAATAATTAAATCTTAACACTCCAACTTCAGAGAACTGCAAGTGTAGATGTGAGTAGGAGTATGTTTGTGTTTGTTTTTGCCAGTATGTTTGCATGTTTCATCCAGATTAAATTCAGTGAAATTAAATGCTCTACAAAGCAACACAACCATGAGTTGTCTTATAGTCAGCATAGAACAATAGGCTTATTTTTACAACCCCATTTCCCAAATAGTTAGGACAATATGTAAAACGTAAAGAAATAATTTAAACCCAATATTCAATAGAAAATGTTACAAAGACAAAATACCAAATGTTGAAAAATATATGCCCACCATTTGATGCCAGCATGTTTCAAAAAAGTTCAGAAAGGGGCTAGAAAAGAAAAGTTGTGTAAGGCTAAAGAATAAATCTGGAGGAACATCTCACAACTAATTAGGTTAATTGGCAACAAATCAGTAACTTGAGTCTCTGAGTCAGAGACGATGAGTCTTCTAGAAGTAAATATGGGGAGGGGTTCACCACTGTCAAAGACTGTGCAGGCAAATAGTGCAAACATAAAACTAAAGTTTCTTTAGCAAAGAGTTTGACAATTTCTTCATTTACAGTAAATAATATAATGCAAAGAAGTAACCTTATATATACAAGATCTAGAGACGCTGCCACCTTCTCTGAGCCTGAGGTAATTTAAGATGGGCTGAGGGGAAGCGTACAACTGTCCTGCGGTCTGACTAATACAAATGTGAAATTATAATGGGGAACAATGGACACCGCATCCTCGGAGCAAAAAAGGAGAGGGACCGTCTTGCTTGTTATCAGGGTACAATTTAAAAGCAAGCATCTGTGATGGAGGTGTGTTACTTCACATGGCATGGGTGACTTGCACATCTGTGAAGGCACCATTAATGCTGAACAATATATACAGGTTTTGGAGCAACAAATGCAGCCATCCAGACAATGAGTTTTTCAAGGAAGGCCTTGCTTATTCCAGCAAGAGAATGTCAAACCACATTGCAGCGTGGCTCCATAGTAAAATTGTTTGGGTGCTGAACTTGCCTGGCTGCGGTTCAGACCTGTAACACACTGAAAACCATTGACATAAAAAAATATGACGAAGGAGACAGAACTGTTGAGAAGCTCAAATCCTATATCAAGCAAGAATAGGAATACACTTCCCTTTCAAAACCTCCGCAACTGGTCTAATCAGTTGACAAACAAAGAAGAGGTGATGCAACACAGTGGTAAAACATGCCCCTGTTGTGGTAAAACATGCCCCATGCAAATTCAAAATGCAAATTGGGTTGTAGTAAAAATGGTGTTGTATATTTGCCACTGATCACAGAAAAAGTATGTAATTTTGAAGTTAATTACAAATACAAAACAGAAAATGAATGATGGAATATTGACTTCCTTTAATCAATATTAGGTAGAGTCATCTTTTCTCTAATTTAATCTTTTCAATATTGTCAATCTCCATGAAATTGATTGGGCAGTCTGGGGACTTTTAGTGAACAGCAATGTTCAACTCTTTCCACATATTCTTAATTTGACTGATGTCCAGGCTTTGACAGGGCCATTCCAGGACATTGACCTTTCTGTTATTAAGCTGTATTGGCTGTATTGAGGCCATAAAAACTTCAGATGGTTTTCTTCCAGGATTTCTGTCTATTGCTGCATCCTTTTAACCCTCTATCATCACAAGTTCCGGGTCCAGGCCCTGATGCATAGAAGCATCCCCATTGCATGATGCTGCCACCACCATGTTTCATGGTGTGTGTTGTTAGCCTTGCGCCAAACATTGCACTTAGCGGGGGGCCGTAAGGCTCAGACCATAGAATTGTTGCAGTATGTCCTAGAGCCTCATAGCTCAGCCATGAAAGACTTCAACTTTTTTAGAGTTGCCATAGGCTTCTTGGCGGACTCCCTTACTAATGCCCTATATGCTTTGATAGACCGTTTTTGAAGACGGCCTGTTCTACAATGATTCGCAGTTGTGCCACATTCATTTCCTAATGATAGACTTTATGATGCTTCAGAGTATATTTATTGTTTTGGAAATGTTCTAATATCCTACCCCTGATTAGTGCTTTTGAAGAACGTCATTACCGGATGTGCTTTGAATGTTCCTTCATCTTCATAGTGTAGTTTTTGTTTGGAATTGAACACACCAACTGTTAGACCTCATTGAGACTGAAATCATGTGAAACATCTTAATTGTACACAAATGGAGCCCATTCCTCAAATTATGTGACTTCCAAACAGCACAGTTCATTCAGTTGTGTCTTAGCAAATAGGGTGAACAATTATGCAAAAAATGTGAAAGTCCAAGCGGGAATTCAACTGTGAGTGACAAGACTGTGTTCAGTTTAAGTTTTTTTTGTCAGTTCAAAAAACGTACATAAAAAATCTGAGGTCAATTATCACTTCACCCAGAGACATTTATCCCACTCGGGAGAAACTTTAAATTTCAAAGGGCTGATTCAAAGTGCCTCATCATTACCTCCTTTGCTTAAGGCATTAAAACCCACAGTATCACCAAGTTTCACGCAAAGTGATTATTCAGTCTCTGCAGGCCTTATGTCACAAGCAGATGTTGATGCTCAGTCATAGGATCACTATAATTGCTGCCAGTTAGATTAGAGGGAATGGAGACACTATTCTATCTAATCTGCATTGCAACTTGAGCATTGCATTAACAATTCATCATCCATACTTCAGTTTTACAATGAGGCTTCTATTTTTAGCTTAGGAGATAGCTAGTTGCCCCATTTGGAAGGATAATCAAAGCCATGATAATCTTGGCCAGGAAATATGGCATTTTCTTGAATGTGAAGTATTTGCCTTTGAATAGGAGAACTGTGGTGTTAAATTCCATTTGTGCGCAAGAGATGATTGTTAAAAAGTATGGGAAAGCAATGAAATAATTGTAGTCTATAGCTATCGCTGGCCCAAAGTAGTATACAACACTGATTATATTAGAGTTTACTTGGTTTTCTTGCTCCAAAAGAAGAGCTTGTTGCATCTATCATCATCAAATGCATGTATTGGGAAGGCACATGCGTGGCCAATGCACAAGGTGTAAAGCTGTGTGTCCACAGTAATTATACTGTATATTGGCATGTCTGTGGCGAGCAGGGCAGTACTTTGTAATACAAATTTAATTAAAGTTGTAATGAATACTGATGGTGGGGCCTGACAGTGGATAACCAATAGCGTTAGCCAAAGACAGATCTTCGTCACGATTACAGCAACCCCCCCTTGCAATTTCACTCCGAGCAAACCATTAGCCATTTCTAATCCAGAAGCTATCTCATAAACTGTAGGGGGGAAGAAAGCGCTTCTGAAGAGAGAAATGAATAGAAACGACATTCATAGTCAAGAACAATAACAGGCGACTGGATTGTATTGTGTCACCACAAGGTGTTTTATCCATTGGTCGACTGTGACTCTGAGTGAACATGGGATTCAGCCTAAAATTTATGGCAGAAACTTTCAGCTCATGCCACAGGAGGAAGTCTCGATGTTCAATTCCTCTTCAGCTCACTAAAAGGGCAACACAAACCTACATAGTATTTGATTTCTGCCAAGCAGACCATGAAGTAATCTCCTCCAATTTCTGGAATAGATTGACAGGTGAAACAAGGGCACCACCAATCTCCAACGTGAGGCGGTTAGCCAAACACCCCTGCGCTCTAAACCCCCCATTCTCGTTAGATTTTTTCTATTTCGTTCTAGTTTTTGCTCTCTGTCTCTTTCTCATTCATTGCTCTCCATCCCTAAGAATGCTGTGGTATCCCTGGCTCTCTCTCATTGAACATAGTGTTCATAATAGATGTCCGAGCAGCCGTGGGGGGTCTTTACAGTTATATTTTCTGGAAGAAAAAAAGGAGTCTTTGTTACATGTTCATCACAGCTGGGAACTGGCTTAGGCTCTGCTGAGTGTTCACACTGTCTGCTGTTGACCTCTTACAAACTGCTCAGAGGATCCGCCAGCCAACCAAATAACTGACAAACTAAGAGGGGAACATGTAGCCACGTGCTGTGTTGTAACTGACAAACTAAGAGGGGAACATGTAGCCACGTGCTGTGTTGTAACTGACAAACTAAGAGGGGAACATGTAGCCAGGTGCTGTGTTGTAACTGACAAACTAAGGGGGGACATGTAGCCACGTGCTGTGTTGTAACTGACAAACTAAGAGGGGAACATGTAGCCACGTGCTGTGTTGTAACTGACAAACTAAGAGGGGAACATGTAGCCACATGCTGTGTTGTAACTGACAAACTAAGGGGGGACATGTAGCCACGTGCTGTGTTGTAACTGACAAACTAAGAGGGGAACATGTAGCCACGTGCTGTGTTGTAACTGACAAACTAAGAGGGGAACATGTAGCCACGTGCTGTGTTGTAACTGACAAACTAAGAGGGGAACATGTAGCCACGTGCTGTGTTGAAACTGACAAACTAAGAGGGGAACATGTAGCCATAGACTGTGTTGTAACTGACAAACTAAGAGGGGAACATGTTGCCATAGACTGTGTTGAAACTGAAAAACTGACAGGGAACCGTGAAGCCATAGTCTGTGTTGTAACTGACAAATTGACAGGAAAACGTGTAGCCACAGACTGTGGTGAAACTGACAAACTGAGGGAAACGTGTATCCACAGATTGTGATGTAACTGACAAACCAAGGGGCAGAATGCCTTCTGCTTCATGACCCTTGCATCCACCATCTGCTGCTGTTGAACCATTGAAATATAATGTACTTTAACAAAGATTTTGTAAAAACCTAATTTGTGTAGACAATCAAAAGGGACACTCTTTATCTAGACCTGCACACATTTACTTATTATACAGTGGCAACATAGATTGTGAACCGGTAGCTCATATTGGTGGGGTAGACATTAGCTTTCCTCCTTATCGTTTCACAGTGACATTAAGTTCCACTGAGTGACTGGGGCTCTTCCCAAGTGAAGTTCCACACTGTACTGTTGGCATGGCAACAGCCAGACTAGTCCGTGACATGACTATAATTTAGTCTTTTAGTTCACTAACATGAACTTGGGTTTTCTGTTTTAAGGATTATTTCAACCCAAATAAGAAGAGGATATCTTTGGATACAAGCTCAGATATTGAACTAATGCATGTGCATAACAAGAAAGCACTTCAGACGAATCCACAAGGTTGTTAGATCACATTCACTTTGAAGTGCGCTGTCTTATAAGTGCTTGTTCACAAACCCCAGTAAGAACTAGAGGACGTCATGTATTATGTTGGATACCTGCCGTAGGCATGGAAACGGCCATGCATCTAGGGTCCCTTCTAACCCTTGGACAGCTGAGCACAGGCCATCTGGACGGGCCTGATCTCCAGAGTTGGACCCATATGGACAGATAATGCAAAATGCCAAGAACAAAAGCTTTCATAGGTTCTTACGACATTGATCTATGAAATCTGTTGAAGGTTGTGCCCTCGTCACTTTTCCCTTTTGAAGTGAATCCTACATTTGAAATGGCAAACTGTTTTCATACATTAGCAGTCAGCCAGTTTGTCTCACTTTAATCTGTACATATGCTGATGACAGCAAATATCACAGAACAGCAACACATCTTTCAACCTTCAGCGTTCATTGATTAAATACTGATGGCAAAAAAATGTAAATGTTTGTACACAGAGAATGTGTCCTTTTCAGTCTTGTCCAACAGTGATTTCAGATGCATCCAGCATCCAGCACATAGTTCAGGGAATGTATTTACCCCCACAGTGACCACAGCTTTCATGACTTTTTGTGGCATGATTACAGCTGCCTGCTTTGGTCGAGCAGATCTCATTGAGTGTCTGTATACAACTCCCATGTTATTACAGTCACTTCTCTGTGCTCAGTGACATGCAACTAAAGCGAGGATTCTTACCTGTGTTTTGTAATTACAAATGCTTCATCCGACATCCAGAGCGTATGCCTTGGTAGCCAATGGGTTAGGGTATTCATTTTATCAATAATAAGAAATATTCCTATCTATCAGGTGAATACAATGCAAGTGGGGAGAGAATGTGTGTTTGTGATACCTGGTGGCATATTTGTGATTTTGAGGCAGGAATGGTCTTTGTACAGTCATGGTCTTCTCCTTTGTGTATAATCTCAGTCGCTTTCCCCGT
The DNA here is from genome assembly GCA_016801125.1 of Novumbra hubbsi. Classification (NCBI taxonomy): domain Eukaryota; kingdom Metazoa; phylum Chordata; class Actinopteri; order Esociformes; family Umbridae; genus Novumbra; species Novumbra hubbsi. The sequence goes on along the minus strand of JACXGK010005361.1, from coordinate 26,603 downwards.
GATCTGAAGCTTAGCTGTTGAAAAAGAAAATCCCTTCTGTCTATGGTTACCAAGGAAACTGTTTACAGAGGCTATTTTCTCCCTGCATGTCTATCCACAGAAAAAAACAGAGTCAGTGTGCAGTGGCTCAGCAAACAAAACGCACTTAATGATTCAAATGTTCTGTTAATAAAAATGCCAATTTTCCCCTCAGTCATATCTTTTATTACAGTATGGAGACGACAAATATTTCTATTAAAATGTTCATGTTTTTGTATCTATGGCCCTGTCTCATTGCAACCTCCACCAATGGATCGTGAGAGTCGACAGGTCCAACTGCAATTCATTCGAGCAAAGCAATCCCCCCCCCCCACACACACAGCCCCGCCCAACATGGAAGTCAAGTGGGCCAGGGTGTGTGACGGCACGCGCACTCACCTGACAACCTTAGTTAGCCATGCAGACTGATGGAGTCGCTAGAGCGCGATGAGTTTCGGAAATCCTGATGCCTCCAGCTCCTCCAGCGATTGCTGGCCAATTCGAAATCACCAACTGTGGTGGCTTCCCAGCCACTCGTCAGCTAGGGGCAAGTTCAAGGCTAATACGCAGTCATCTCGATACCACGAAAAAGAGCCTTTGAACGAAGACATCGTTTAATTTTAAGCAACGACAGGCGTACTTTTCCACCGTTGTATAGGCTATTGTTTCTATGAAGTACAAATACCAGGCATGAACTATCCATGTCTACCATTGAAGAGCAGGACTATATTTGTTTTACCGACTTGCTTATGGTTACAGCTGTAACACTGAAAGAAAAAATGCATACCTATTCATGTGACATCATTTAGTGTTCTAAAGTAAAATATGAAAACGACAGCCAAGGAACAAAACCCTGTCTGTTAATGGTGAAATATGGATGAGGATTTCACAGTATTTAGAGTATATGTCTTCAATCAGATTCCATTTTCTTATTGAGTGTTATTTTGAGATTCTCTTTCAGTCCAGAGGTGGTTTTGTCACCTATTATGAAGTGGAAAACCAACACACACCGTTTCCATGTGCACCAATGATTGGCGTAATAATACAAAATACGCCAAAATATACAAATGGTTTAATATATCAATTGTTTAAACCACTAATTCAATCAAGCCTGGTGGTTCAGTGAAATGTCTGTATTTCTTTTAATTGTTCTGGGAAAAGGGATTCCCTATGGCCTGTGAGATAACTGCCAGTTAGAAGGCGGTGTGACAAGTACCTAAGTGTCCACTGCTCTACTTCACAAATGAAATCACACAGCTCAGTAAGGCTTCAACACCTTTAGTAAAATGTGTGGATTCCAGGAATGTGATAGAAAGATGGACACCGTGAGTATACTGTGAATGTAGCAAAAGGTAAAGCAAACCATGTGTGCTTAGAGCATCTGGTGTATCAAATTAGCCACTGTAGTAGAATTGACATATCTGTGTTGATATTGATAGGAGGTTAATTGTTTTGGGGTGGTGGTGTCAAAGTCTACAAAAGGAGTTATTAATGTGGGCTTGTAAAACAATGGTTCATTTCCCATCTATTTGCAGCTACGTAAATGTCATCAGAATGTAATTTTATTATTAAAATGAATGTAATCCCAGAGAAAATTCTCAACAACAATTATAGAAATAGTACCTAAAACGTCCCACAGCATGACCATGTTATACAGTCACATTAGCTATGTACAGGACTTATATTAAACTAAATCCCAATAAATCAAGATTCTGTAAGCATAAAGCATCCAGGCATTTAATTATAGGGAGCTGCGAATCACAGTGAGGTGACAGATCCAATGGAACCTCAACCGTAAATTGAGGTTCTATGAGATGTGTTGATTCAAGAGTAATCCGGAGATCAAGAGATTAAGATCCAACATTTGTAGGTAATGGACAGTAAAGCTCAGTGACAATTGACAGTCAAAACAATACAAAGACTGTAAAATGCCAAATACTGACTATTGTCATGAGTACTAAAATGAAAACGGTGTAAACAGTATTCAAAGTAGGGTGTGTTCGAAGGAAGCCCCTGACCAAATGTCAGACATCGTCTTTCAAAATGCAAATGCATTCCATATGCACACCTTTTTCTGACAATATCATCCAGATGAGTTTTTATTGCTTTGACATTTCCAGATGGACCATGCAGTTCTTAAGCAAATGTACAAATCTGCACAGCACATTACTTGGTCAATTTAGTGGTATCTACCCTCATAAACAGTTTATTAATCAGAGCAATGGTGACAGGATACTCACTTTTGGCCCTGAAGTCATGTTGCTGTAAAAACACTGATACATCACATCCATTCTTTTCAAGCACTTGTAAACACACTGAAATTCACAAAAACTTATTTTTGCCTGTTGTTGTAAATGTCTGTATAATTCATTTGATAGTCTGCAATATGCAAACAATAATGGACATGTACATTTTAGCAGAGACTCTTTCGGAAGGACGCAATATGTTATAAGATATTATCAAGCAATAATAGTATTGATATGACTGATCAGATTCTAAAATGATATGAAATCAAGCTTTTAGATTTACAAGCTTAGTCAAAAACAAAAATGTAATTGTTCTCTATGCCATTAATTAACAATTAAATTATAAATTTCAAAGATCACTCTAAATTAATTGTTTTACTAATTTAACGTGTAAAGAATTCTGTTTTACCATTGTCATTTGTAAGTGTAAGCTTTTAATCATTTTGTACAATGTCTCACCTCTTGTTTTAAGCAAATAGGAATGCATATATTTGTAACAAATATACTATACAAAGTGTGATTGAATGACACAAGAGATATTGTACCCTTTAGGTTGTTTTGTATGAAAAAACTCAAGACACAGGAGATATCTTAAAACTTCTTTTTACATTGTGTGTACATAAAATCAAACTTTTTGAAAAATGCTTTACTGTTAGGTATACAACAAACCTGTAAACTGAAATTTTGCACATCAACACTTGTAAAGATTATAGGAATGCATTCAGTGCTATTAGTTTTTTCCTGATGATCTGTTTAGGAGACTCCCGGAGCTAGTACTTAACCCTTGAATCAAATGATGAGCAGATTATTCTGAAATTGGTCCTATTTAACACTTAAGAAAAATATAGATACATTATATGACTTCATAAAAAGGTATACAATTGTTAGTGTAAATACTGGTCCAGTTAAAGTTTTGAAGCACTTGTGGGTGTTTGGTCCATAGGCTCTGTGATGAACTACCACTTAACTGTGAAATACTACAACACTGACTCGCCACAAAGGAATGTTGATTTTACTGTGATTTCTAACATGTTTTCATTTTGTTTTCTCAGACAAACAATTCTGTGGATCTTAATAGGTGCAGATGGACACGCTAGCCAATTAACCCATTCCCACATGCCCATGTGATCCAAGGTTGGAAATAAATACATTCTAATCTTTCTAGTTCCTCTAGGACAGGGGTCTCAAACCGGTTCCACGGAGGGCCGAGTGTTTGCAGGTTTGAGTTTTTTCCTGTAAATTGGTTCCAGGTACAGACCTAAATAACCAGATTAGGGTAGACCTAACCAATCAGTGGCATAATTAATCAATCAAGTACAAGGTGAGAGTGAAAACCTGCAGACACTCGGCCCCCCGTGGAACCGGTTTGAGACCCCTGCTCTAGGAACTTGGCATTTACCTGCATTTCCAGCAATATCCCCTTGGTTTGCTGCAGTTAGAACATCCTAGGAAACCTTTAATCTACACCATTCTCAACAAACCATCCATCCGTTCGTCCATCTATGACAATTTGGCAGTAACCAGGTGTTGGTGCTGAGCCCAGCCTGGCTATGTAGACCGGTGACAGCCATCAGGGTTGATTATCTGTGACCAGATCTGCCAAGGACTACATGTATGCGTAGGCGGGCCAACCACAAGGTCAGGAAGGGCACATCCCTATGGTGCCTTCTCAAAATCACTGCCTAATGACCATGTGACAGTGGCACCGCCCCCTCTACATTATCATTGGAAGGAATACATTGGGAGGCGGCGGGGGAGGGGCGTTTGACAACAGTTCTGTAAATAGGACATGACGCCGCTGTGAAAGTAACCAATCAAAGGTTATCACAGCTTCAAACCCATACTGGATTGGTTGTTCATACCTGCACTACCTAAACAGCTCGCTATCATCTTGCTACTCAGATGATACATGTGTAGTGTTTTTACATTTTACCACCCTTATGCAGATCAAGTGCAACATAATGAGAATAGTCTAGTTGCTAATTTTGTAACCCGTGGAAACAAATACTCGTAGACCTGAGTTTCTGTGCCGCACTTTGCACAATCATTGAAATTTAGAAGTACTCTGGGTCCTGAGGCTTCGATCTGAAAATGTTTCTACACCAACTTAGCAGAAAATAAAGGCAAAACTGGTGACCCTAATAACCTAAATATTGTTAAATAAAGGTTACATCATAAATCATGAATAACACACATGTTTCATGTGACAGTTTTCTTTCACAAGTTAGTGCTGTTTTGCAAGTGGAAAATGGCATACGTCTTCCATGTAGAATGTACAATAAAAAAGTGTTAGAAACTTGATATACAATGGTATAATGGCATTATATTTAGACAACATGCAAAAAACTAAGTTGGTTTAACTTGATGTTGCTATTTTGTTTTGGAATGTTGAAGGTTTTCCAGCTTAATCTTTTTTGCATTTGGCTTGGAGAAGATTTCATACCATCATATCTCACTGATCAATAACACAGGTTATACTGTCTCCCAACAAAAACAACCCTACAAAGAAATTGAAACATGGAAAACAAAACACCTCAAAGTGTGGATATTCCGCACTCAAATGTCTCAAAATTATTTTCATAAACCTTTCTAACATGGAGACATAAGCAGACAAAATAAATGCATGTTTCATTGATTATATCACCACAAAACCCACAAACATCATGAATGTAAATCCACGTATATGTACAAAGGCAAGTTCTTTTCCGAAAGGACGGCAGAAAGTTGTGTAGAAAAAAACTGGAGTGAGTGGGGCACATCAACTCAGGGCTCGGTCGTCTCGTACCGACGGACCACGTGTCAGCAGATACTAGTTGCATTTGGTAGTCTGTAAGTCCCACACGTGGAATATAATACAATGCAGGAGGGAGGGGCCTCTAGGTGGAGGGCACCATATCCTTTATATAAGGTTCTCTGTTCAAGTACGTGGCCCAGTAGACTAAGTTGAAGCTGCTAAATAGGACCGGGAACATAATCCTTGAGATCCTGTCGATTTTGCTCACGCTGTTGAACGTCTTCTTCGGGTCGGCTTTGCCGCCGGCCTTCCCTGGTGGCACCGCGCCGGGGTCAGCGGCTCCACCCTTGGCGATGGTGGACAACCCCGAGTCCTTGGTGATGTTGGGGGCGTAGTTGGCCACCGCCACAGCATAGGCGTTGTTCTTCTTCGCGACAGAGGCCTTCTCTTTTTTCTGAAAAGGCCGAGGGAGAACCAAGTTAGCACCGGGGGCCGACAGTCGGCCAGGTCTCGGTTAGTCCGTGTTTCAGACAGTGTGGCTGGATGATGAATGCTCCCGAGGGAGGGCCTTAAGAATAATTAATGAGATCTGGGAAAGGGTAATGCGTCAATCTAAATGCAGGGATACGGCAGAATGAAGGCCTGCCAGGTCTCGGACGGACCGTCAACGTTTTAGCAGTGAATTATGAAACTCAGTATGATGTCACTAATCCACTTGGCTAATTGCAATTTAAAAACGCCAGTGAGGTCATAGTGTTTTACATATTCTATGAATCTTACGGTTAATATGATAATAAGCCAGAATAACTAGTGGACCCGTTATTTATCTGAATTGAGTAGGAGAGTTACCTCAAAAACTATTGGCGCCCTTGATGAAGATGAGCAAAAGAGGCTGTATAAAGGACACAGATAATGAGCAAAACAAATTGTTGACGACACTGGTATTTTATATGAAGCTACAGTAATGTATAAAAAATAGTTTTAATGTATGATTGTGGAACAAAAGTGACACACCGAATTGAAATATAAACAAAACATGTATTAGTGTGGGTTTTTATGTTTTATGAGCTGAAATAAAAGATACCAAAACATTTCCACACAAGCAGATCGGTATTCCCAAAAACAAAGAATAAATTTTTTTAATCACTGATTTCTTTAAATGAACAATAACAATAATAAAATATTTACAATCTGTTTTGAAAATGTTGCGTCAAATGCAAATGTGTAGTACAAGTACAAAAACAACAAACCAAAAATATATGCCTATTTTGCATGGTTACCACTGTGTTGCATCTTCTTTTAACAATACTCTGTAAGCATTTGGGAATTGAGGAGACCCATTGCTGTAGTGAAATGTATTCCTATTCTTGCTGCTCAACAGTTCGGGGTCTCCTTTGTCGTCTTTTTCTTTTCATGATGCGCCAAATGTTTTCAATGGGTGACAGGTTCGGACTGCATTCAGGCCAGTTTAGCACTAGACTCTTTCGCTAAGGAGCCTTGCTGTTGTAATATGTGCAAAATGTGGTTTGACATTCTATTGCTGGAATAAGCAAGGCCTTCCCTGAAAAAAGCATTGTCTGGATGGCAGCATATGTTGCTCCAAAACCTGTATATATGGTTCAGCTTTAATGGTGCCTTCACAGATGTGCGAGTCACCCATGCCATGTGCACTAATACATATCACACATATCACACATCCTGGCTTTTAAACTGTGTGCTAATAAAAACCTGGATGGTCCCTGTATTGATATTCGGCCTTGTCCCTTGCATACAGAGATTTCTCTGAATCTTTTAATGATATTATGTGCCGTAGATGATGAGATCCCCAAACTCTTTGCAATTTGAAACTGTATTCTAAAATTGTTGCACTATTTGCCCTTGCAGTCTTTCACAGAATGGCAAACCCCTCATCTTTATTGCTGAATGACTCCTCCTCCCTTCCTAGAATACTATTTTAAAACCCAATTATGTTACTAACTTGTCTTCAGGAATAGTAAACTGGGAGATAAAAATAAGGCTTACGGGCATGTCAAATCCATTTGTCACCTATGACCATGGGGAAGGGCAGAGATTGGAAAGGTGAACATTGTATCTTGTGGTCTGCATATCTACAATTAGATGCCACCTTAATGCCAAAACCAATTTGTGGTTGGACGCCATAAAAAAGCCTTTACTTTGAGCTTGTTAACTAGCATTGGCACTTGTATTAGAAAAGGGCGCTATAGTCAAATGATATAAAGAGCTCTTTGGCAACACAGACCAGCTGTCTGGTCTGGAATCTCAATACGGATGTTTATGCAGAAAGGAACCTCAATCCTACTGTAAAATATGGTGTCTGGTTCTTTGATGCTATATGTTCTACCAAAATGTGTATTATTAACTTGTCAAAAAAACAAGATCTCCAACTCTCTCTGGAATTGAGTTGGCCCCATCAAAACAAACACATCTCAATTAACCATCCCTGGAAATGGGTTGGCCCAGCACAAAAAAAAAAACTCAATTACCCATTCCTGGAATTTCTGCGAGCCAGGACGTCATGTTACCTTGTCATTTACAATGCTAGTGCCGTCCCAGGCCCAGCTGCGCTTGGTGAAGTAGTTGACGGTGGCAAACTCAATCAGTGCGGAGAAGACAAAGGCGTAGCAGACAGCGATGAACCAGTCCATGGCCGTGGCGTAGGCCACCTTGGGGAGGGAGTTGCGAGCACTTATACTCAGGGTGGTCATAGTCAGCACCGTAGTTACACCTGGGGGAAGAGATAAGTACTTGGTTTGGACATTTTACATTCAGTAACTTTATGTACCATAATGGAAGATGCCAAATACAGACAATTCTGGGGCGCCAAGACTAGATGACTGACTGGTAAATGTGTCATCTTTACTCATGCATAATTTGCACTAGTTTGGACTATTTCTATCTTGTTAGAAACAGCATTTATTTCAGGAGCATTTCGCAACTTCAATAATTTATGTATGTTGGACCAAAAACGCAAAAACTGTTGAACTTGTTTTATACAACGCATAGAGAACGCATTACGTTACAATGACTTAATTGACGTTTTCCTGTGGGGGACGGTTCATCATGGTCCAACTCAAGGTATAATAAATGAAGTCATAAACAAAGCCAGGCCCCACACAAATATATTTCTTATCACATGACCCTAACACGACCCTCACTTGCACACCCTACTCCCTAAACAACCAAACTATTGATTAAGACCAAAAGTAAGACCTGTAACCATAGCAACACTGTGTATATAAATGTAGATATTGATTTTACCACTTCAGCATGTTTTAGCTGTGAGTGCCTTTGAGGCCGAGTGTTCAAATAGTTGTGGACTGGAAAGAGTCTGATCATGCGTTAAGCCTTCTTGAATAACTGGAAACCTTGGTTAATCTGGTCACGCGTATTTACTGAATATTGGAATTAAACAAAGGACAAACCGTGAAGCTGTGAAACACAAACACAAACAATAAACCACACCGGGTGTGGTGCACAACTAACCTAAGTAGGCTCCCCAATCAGAGTCAACTGAATGCAGCTGCTCTGACTGGGGAGCCCACAATGGCATAGAGAGGGCTAGAGGCCTCTCTAGCCGGCATGCCCTGAAATGGCCAGGGGCCCGCAGCCAGGGCATGACAGTTATTGTGGATTTACATAGAAAACTGGCACAGATTTTAATGATTTAAAGCATATTATGATCACTAATTACCCTTTTGAAGATCAAGCTATTGATCCACATACCCTCAATAACACCTTATAGATGAGGTCAGCATTGTCTTTTGACTGGGAGACTATATTGAAATGAAATACACAGCAGGTGGCATTCCCCTAACACTGCATGCATCAACTGATGACCAACTTAAATATTGACAAAGCCATAAATCACATGATCACATTTGTTCCTATGGGAAGATCAATAGCATACTTAATGCATACTTAAAGCTATGCTTGGATACATAGATAGTTATTTGTGTTTTGAATATACACCACTAAAATCTCCACACTTCCATTTACTGTAAAAAAATTGGCCTGTCTTTTTGCAGTATCTCAGTCAGCTGGAAACAGACTGGAATGCTTTTTGAGGTCAAAGAGCTGATCTTGCCCTTGCCCTATTTTCTCTATCCTACACTTTCCTCAGGCTGCCATCTTTCTGGTCACACTTTGTAATTTCCAGTGGTTGACCTTGTTTTGCTTAAAGTAAACAGAAAACTGGTAAATGACAAGCATACAGGTATTGCCAGCACAGAGCCTTGGGGAACACCCTATTTAACCTTGTGAGTAATTAAGAGTTAATTATTCAGTTGCACAAGCTGGTATCCAGCTTTCACTGTTATTGTTTCTAGGTCATCAATAATTAACTTTGCAACATAGTATAGGACACAATGTGTTTTGGGAGCTAAAAATAAAATATTAAGTTTAGCAAAAGTAATCTATTTAATAATCTATGAATAATCTATAAATATATAGATACAGTGGACAAAAATTTTATCCCCTGCTGATTTTGTATGTTTTTTCCCACTGACAAAGAAATGATCAGTCTATAATTCTAATGGTAGGTTTATTTGAACAGTGAGAGACAACAAAAACTAATCCTGAACAATGATACACAATTATTCATGCTCCAACATGATTTGTACAGTAGATCAGTAAGATGGCAATCAACTGTACGGTCTTCTGCTATGCTAAACAATTCCAATGTCTTTGTTAAAAAAAGATGAGACCGTACGTACTTAAATGTTATTAGATCTAAGGTCCAAGGTCAAGTGTTGGAATTTGTTTCAACTAGATTTTTCCAATTTGATGAAAAAGTGTTTGTTAGCTGTCCTCTTTGCTGAGGATGAAACAATACCTTATGAAGGCACTGAAATAATGAGCACAAAACAAATAATAAACTGCCCATTTCTCAGAGCAAACATCAATCCTAAAAATTTCCTGATTCTTACTGGTAACAACTATTGAGCATTTTGCATTCCAAAAAGAGAAAAGGTTCTTGGATTATCTTTTACTTTGAAATAGGGAGGGCTATAAATTCTTCAAAGGAAAATGTCAAAGGGTGCTTTAAAGAGCTTTTTAAATGTCTAAAGAACATACCCGCAATATAATCTTAAACAAAAGGTTCTTCAAATTGTTCTTTGTGCAACCATTCCCCCCAGCACCCATGCCTTCACTCTCAAAGTGTATTCCAGGCAGCACCGCCTCTCTTTACTGTAACCAAACTACAGAACCAGTTCAACCAGAAACAAATGTTTCACCATAAAAGATAATATCCAATAAATGTCTATGTCTCATCACACCAACTCCCAATGGATTTGGGGAAGTTGATGCCTTAGGGTGCAATGTGCTGAGATGCTTTTTCCACACTACTTCTCAACCAGGTAGTCACGTGGGTCAAGGGAAGCTCTCTCCCCCCTAAAACTCAATTTGGATTGCAGGTCACTGAGGGAATTGCTAAAGCTTGTTGAGACCAGGAAATACCTTCTAAATACCAGCTTAAATTCTTGCTGAATGCCTGCTGAAATACCTGGTAAATACCTGCAGGAATAACTGCAAAGTATTTGCTGAATACTCACAAGGCTTCCCAGCAGCTCGTCTGCAAGTGGTTCAGTCAAAGCTGAAATCTAGACTGCGGTGGTCTGCTTGGTGCAACAAAAGTGTGTCTTGAAATGCTGAGCCACCTGTGAGCCCCCACTGCCGTTTCCCGCACAACACACATTACATACAGCGCATCCGGAAAGTATTTACAGCGCTTCACTTTTTCCACATTTTGTTATGTTACATCCTTATTCCAAAATTGAATCAATTCATTATTTTCCTCAAAAAATACCCCATAATGACAGTGAAAAAAGTTTGTTTTTGTCACGTCTCCGCCTACTGGCGGCCACTCCCCTGTCCGCGTAGCCCCCCGGCGTTCGACGTCGCCGGCCTTCTAGGCTCCATCGTTCATGTTTGTCCTGTTCCCCATGTCCTGTGAACGCATCCCTCCCTGATTCCCTACAGCTGGCCCTCATTACCTGTGCATTTAATCCCTCGTGTGTCTTGTCTCATCGTTCGGTATTGTCGTATGTGTTGTGTGTCAGCACGTATGTGCTGTTGAACTATTGAGTGACTCCGTCACTATTGCTAATCGCTTATTCTCTGTACGGAAGTTGTTGTTTACACTTACCGTCACCACAATAGGGACAATAAACCCTACTCGTTCAAACGGCCTACCTGCATTTTGGTCCACTCCTTCCTACACCGTCACAGTTTTGTATTTTTTTACAGATTAGCTTGAATTAACAACGAAAATATAAACAATAAAAATACATTCAATTCACAGCATCTGCTCAATACTTTGTTGAAGCAGCAATTACAGCCTCAAGTCTTTTTGATTATGACGCTTTAAGCGCTGTGAATACGTCCCAAATGCACTGTACCTCTGTTTGATGTGTCAGATAACTGTTGGATAGGCCTGATACTCACCGAACACAGTCCTGGCCGGCACTGACTCTCTGTTCAGCCAGAAAGACACCTGGGACAGGATGACGGTCATGATGCATGGTAGGTAGGTCTGAATCACAAAGTAGCCAATCTTCCTCTTTAAATGGAAATGTGCCGTCATGACGGTGTATTCACCTATGGAGAGGAAATTAACTTTAGCAATTGTTACTGACCTGACTGCAGCACCGCACTCTTCAATGGACAGCCTTATTCATTTGTTTAGTCTCACACAAACATGTACATTCATAGCTCAGAATGGCGGGAACAACTGCAGACACAAGGTCTCTAGAAGACACAAGGTCCTCTAGCACCTTGGCAATCGCCACAAATGAAAACAAACACAGGATCCTTAATGAGGTCGATTGAAGAAACATTGGTCTTACCACTGGACAGGTTTTCAAAGCTCCGGGATATTTGCGGCAGAGTGTGGTGTAACAGTCTACGCTTGAAAGAAACATCTAATCAAAAATACTCTCTGAATGTGACAGATGTCATGTCTCCCCATGTGACCTTAGTCACATGTTCGCTCTGTGCCCTGCCCTTAAGAACTATTGGGGATCCATTTGACAAGTTTTATCTGAAGTGCTAAACGTTCACCTGCAACCCTGCCCCGGGATAATTGTTTTTCGTTATTCCGGAGGACCTGTCCTCATTAGCCCGCAACCAAGCAGACATTGTGGCTTTTACATCTCTACCGGCTCGACGCAGGATTCACCTGAACTGGAAATCTGTTCACCCCCCTATATTTCTCAATGGCCATGAGAGTTTTTTTTTTTTTTTTTCATGTCTTCAGAAAATGAAGTATTCCCTCAAGGGCTCCAGTGCCGTTTTCTTTTGCGCAATTTTAGGATAACGTTTATTTTTATTATCTAATTTACTTAATTCATTTATTTTACATGTGATGAGAACACACACAGTTGAACAGACACATTTAATAGCACCCTGAGCTCTCAACTGTTGTAAAGGACAAATCCTGTTAACAGAAAAATTGCCCCCAAACCGTTTTCCTAACATTAGGTAAATTATCATTACCCGCTGAGAAGTTCTTTCTCCATATTGTACTCCATATACACTGCATAAAAATGAAGGGAACTCTAAAATCACACATTATATATGAACAAAATATATTTAAGATCAAAATGCTTACTGTACTTTGTGTAATGTGTTGAAAACAAAATGACTTAGTGTAGCAATGGTCAATGGAAACCAACTGATTGAGGGCATGTCTGGACATGCTCCCGATGAGCCTACGGATGGTGTCCGGAGGGGAATCTCCTCCCAGACCGGGATAAACTATCTGGGAGCTTTTGAACAGTCTGTGGGGCTATTTGCAGGGTTTGATGCACCATTACATAACATCCAAGAGGTTCTCAGCTCTGGGGAACGTGAGGGCCAGTCAGCAGGCAGGGTACCGATGACTAGACCTACCAATGACATGCCTCCCCAGACCATCACTGACCCACCGCCAAATCGGTCATGCTGGATGATGTTGCAGGCAGCATAACGTTCACCACGGCGTCTCCAGACTTTTCACTTCTTGCACATTGCACATTGCTACTTATTCAGTAAATGTTTGCACATTTATATCTGAATATTTTACATTATACCACTTACTGGGTTTTCTGTCATGCACCATAGCACCAAAGCAAATTCCTTGTATGTGTAAACCTACTTGGTAATATAGCTGATTCTGATGTGCTCAGTGTGGACCTGCTCCCATCGGTGAGGAGAACCGGGCACCAGTGGCAAACCTACCAATTCTGGTGTTCTCTGGCGAAGGCCAATCGAGCTGCAAGGTGCTGAGCTGCCCTCATGCCACCCTCATTGAGTCTGTTTCTTACAGATCAATAAACAGTACACAGTACACAATGTATAATATACAAAGTTGTAATATACATATATATAAATAAAACAAATGTACTTTGGAGTCCTCTATGACTCAATGTAAAAATGCAACAAAACAAAGTTATATGCTGGAAAAGATTTTGCTGTCATGCTTGTGGCCATGTGCAAGATGTCCCTCTCACTCAAGCCTCAGAGTGCAGACATTTGTGCCAAATGACCTAGTTCACCACACCGATAGGCTACAAACAGACAGTACTAATGAATAATACATTTAAAGGCAAACAATCAGAGAATCCGTAGGGGACAGTGAAACAAAGGGTTAAATCTCTTAGTGGCATTTACACCTGAAATGTATATTAATGTAATCACTTTTAGTGAATACTGAATAAAATGTCATCATTCACAGGTGATGGCAAAATTAGAAGACCAATAAGAGAAAAGCAGGAAGTAAAAGCATGAAGGGTGCTCATCAAACTGTGCTGTGATTTGTGACAAATACCCATTCTGAAAATCCTTCTGGACAGTTTTGTTAGAAAAAATCATACTGTGACCAAATAAATATCAGAAACGTGACACAAACAACCTAAGGTTACTTAGGGGATTTAAAGGTATGAATAAAATGCAAATGAATTACTTAAAAATCATCCAATGTGATTTTCTGGATTTTTGTTTTAGATTCCGTCTCTCACAGTTGAAGTGTACCTATGATAAAAATTACAGACAGTAGGAAAACCTGCAAAATCGGCAGTGTATCAAATACTTGTTCTCCCCACTGTATATTGTAAAACATCACCAAACAATAAGCCTCCAGACACCCAGACCATCTTTTCAAATACTATGTGAAAGACCAATACCATTAGTGATGTAAAAAATAATGTTACCTTCACAGTGTCTTCTGCAATCTTTTTTATTTTTTACAAATCTTTTATCAGATGCAGAAGTGCATTTACAAATGTCCCAATACTCCATGTTGACAAATACCCTATCAGTCATACCTTATCTAAAACGAGCCAGACTGTTATCCCAATGGAGTGTATGTGTCACTGTCGAATGCCTCTCCTTACGCTAATGACCCGACTCCAACCCCTTTGTTGAAAGCTTTTCCCATCTGTTCCTTCACAGACAATTTCCTTCCTTTTTCCACCGTGTGTTTCCGCGGCTCATTTAATGCTCTGATGCACTTCTGTGAGACAAGGCTCCTCTGGTGTTTTACACCAGCTCCAAAATAAGACAAGCAGCAGCAGTGCATCTTAGGAATAAAGAGGTGGTCTGGCCCTCCTTTGCAGCTGTTCCCATTTATTGTGGCAATTCTCCTCCCCAGCAGACTGAGTACAACGGGGTGCCCCTCTTGCCCCTTGAAGGAGGCGGCACACCTGTGTCTCCAAAGTTGAGCGTCTTATTTCACAACAGTCAAAGCAGAATTTTTGGTAGCGGTTTCGTACCGCTGGTAACCTATTTGGAATAACATTTATTTGGGGGAGATTCTAGTCACAGTACCTATAAATAAACTACTCACAGATACAGTGCAGTTACATGACATCTAGCTGTAAAGGCTGTGTCAGTACGTCAGATTCCTCTGTTATCCACTGGCTTTTTCAGTTAACAGTGTTTAGACAAACCTTGTCGACCAAGACTTTCAGGGAAACCTATCCACAGCAGACTTTTGGTTTATGGCTCGGGGACACATAGTGTCTCGGTTTAAACTCAGATGCAAAAGCAATTAGCAATTTGTTCCTGATTAGCAGTTTGTCAGGTTAACACTGACTACCTCACAGCAGGGATCGCTTTGTAGATGATCACTTTTGCACACAAGCCAGAAATACTCTCTTCACCTTGCTATTGTTGACTTTCACTTTCTTCCCCTGGTTTCTGATTGTCTCAGAGCAGGCATATAGTGTGGAGCGATGCAACAAGACGAAGCGCTAAGTGTTAGACGCTAGCCATGGGTGGTCATCAAAACACAACATGAGGTGAATTAGCGATCCGCAGGACAGATCCAAGAGAGCCAAGAGCCAAGGGAGAAGAGCACCAACCTTTAGCCACCTAGAAAGGGATGTTTGATATGTGACCTATAACATCTATAAATTCCCACCTTCCTTTGCATTTACTGATATTTTGTTACTTAGGGAAGTTGGAGACAATATGTTATGGGGTAGTTGGAGACAACCTTGGAAGCCAGGTGTAAAGGGGATGCTATACTTATGATCTCCATATCGCATTTGAGTAATTTAGTACCACACACAATTCACCCACTTCCTAGTTAGCTGAAGCAGTTATCAATTTCGTTGAATAACCAAAGTTAAATAAGAGTATCCTTAGCTTACCTGTGCTGGACTTAATGGTTTCTTGGCCCACTGTTTGGCCAACCAGGTCGTATTGGTTCAAACGGGAGCTCTCGCCTTCCACCACCACGGAGTCCGCTGCTTTATAGGTCCAGACATAGGTGACCTCTGACATTGTGTAGGCATCTACCATTACAGGGACAGTGAGGACAATGCCGTCAGTTTCCATATCAAAGAAGGTCAGTGATTTACACTTATTTCTGATTATTCAAAAGAAAAACTAATTTGTAAACTGTATCTCTAATCCGAAATACATTGTTTGACAATTGTATAATGTACCCCCCAAAAGGAAAGGCTAAATTGTGCAGACTGCAAATTGTCAACGGTTCAAACCTGTTCATTTGGGTAATTCTGGTCCTGGGTAGGAGGGTTTGAAGTGGTTTACACAAAAACTGCAGACATTTCATCATGACAACTCTTACGCGTCTTTAAGGAAAGTGTATCTATTTGGTCCCAAATTTCCAGAGTTTATGTTGAACAAGATTAAGAGTGTGACCTTCTAAATGATGCATTTGCTTTCCCCCCCCCCCCCTCCAGATTTTTCAAAATGTTTGTTCTCTCCCTATTTCATGATACCTCGTTGTGATTAAGGCCTTATCTTGTTAAACAAATCCACAGCAGGTGCATGACAGTTATTTGGGGATGCCAAACTAAATTCTCAATCACTGGTTATTGTGCCACCCTCGGGCCATCCAATGTAATTTGGTAAACACCAGATCTACATTGCTAAATGTATCATTCACCCAAGGTTGGTCAAAATTGAATAAGCAAAGTATGAGACGCGGTTTGTGACTTATGCACAAGCATACAGACAGATTTAAATTCAAAGCCTTAAAATTGATTTTCAAATTGATCATTACATTCTGCTAAAAAACAAAAAATGACTATTGGCCTGCTTTAACTTATATTATGTACTGCCTACACAGAGTATTAATGCCTCTGCCTTTAAAATGACAACATCTCCATTACTGTGTGTGTTTTATACAGACAGATATCAAGAGGCTAAGACATTTCATACTGTAAACATTGACAAGCATTGAGTCATCAATGCTATTAGGTAATAATATGCTCTCCCTGCACATCTTGCTGCAACAAGACATTAACTCACTGTGACATTTGAAGTCAGGCTGGTGTTATAAATTGACACTAGCATGGGATGTGTGTGTTTACCAGACTACTACAGGGTACTGTAGTACATTGACACAGTGCATTTTTGGTTTATGGGTATAGCATCAGGATAATGTATATGTATCTTACTTTACATTAGCATCATTTTGAGAACACAGATTTTGTTGTGTTATGGTCCTGATTTTGAATTGATTAAATTCATAATGACCAAGCAAAAACAAGTTTAAGGAAATGTGTGCCGATTTATAAACCGAAAATGGAACAGTGACACGTGTTAGCTAGATAGAATATTATTTTGTCAGCTGCAAAGGCTACCTAGTAGTAGTGAATGTATTCTGATATTCACCCTGTGGATGTTGGAAGGTGGAACATTTCTCCTTTATAGTAGTGTTTGTTATAGGTGGAGTTGTTTTCTATCTTGTCTGGTCTTATGAAACTTTAGTGAAAGATTTCACCAACTGACAAGATGGTGGGGTCATAACATGCCATTGGAAATACTAGGTTGTCACACCTCTAAAAAAGTTTGAAATTTGGTACATTGGCTAACAGGAAAGTTGGCCTTAATAACACATTTGGTTTACCATGATCAATTTCATCCTATTTAGTAAACATTATAGATTACCGCCACTCAGTGCAATACCTTTTTAGTACCAATAAAGAAAATTGACACTGATGACCATTACAAATCATGTAGACATGTTCTTTCACATGAAATGTGAAACCAGTTTGCCCAATTATCAATATAAGGTGTTTATCAAATATCTCTTTTGTGCTGTCCCTCCAGTATGTAATATATGCAAACGCTAGACTTTTCCCACACTTATACATTACACACACACCATTTACACATGCAAACTGTCACCACACACAGATACAGTACACACACATGCACACTTGCTTTACATATACTGCTTCTGTCACGGTTTATTAGTTATTCACTGCTGCCGCTAACTTCACGTATGTACATAAACCCATATGACCCGTAACCCATGTAACAACCCAGTACTGGTGCTCACTGTAAATAGCCATTGTTGCGTTATTTACACAATCTGTGTCAATACCTCCTGTTTATTTATGTTATTATTTTACTCAAAAGACCATTATGCATATATCTACTGTATTATTACTTCATATTTATTCATCTTATTATAGTTATTTAAATCATTATTTGTGTAAATTTTGACTGTTAGTGGACAGCTGTTATAAATTCAACATTTCATTTGAAATGCACAGTGTCAACAATTATATCTGAAATGTAAAATTTTGCTACATACTTTGAAAACACAGTTTAAACATAATAAATAATATTCATATTGACCACACAGTGTTGCTATACCTGGCACGTGTTAATATATCTTGACCTGTCAGACATTTGGCACACATGCTCAGGGACATGAGTCTATATAACCCACACTTTCATCTCTTTAGAAAACGTAATAATATCTCTTTCTTAGAAAAAAGAGATATATTCCAAAGTATGCTGATTGGCCCAAGGGTGTGTGCTGCATCCATGGTGGGGGAAAACATGTTTGTTATGGTATGGACACTGTTATGGTGAGGGGCTCAAATGAAATAGAGCAAGAAAATGTAATTCTGCGTCTTGGAAATGACTGATGTTGTTGACATGGAGCAGATCAAGGGGCCGCGCTGAATGACCCTGAATGACACCGAACACATTGATCACGGTGGTTCATTCCAACGAAATCAATGTGACCCGGCCACACATTACACATGACCCGGTCCTGCATGACCTATTGAGCAACTTCAACTGGACAAACTAGACACATTTGATTACTGTGCATGTTTCAAGTCAACGCCCCAATGCCCTCAGTGATCCTGTGTCTCAGTACTTGTCAATCAAGAATTACTCACAGCTGCCAAACTTCAGGGGACAAGAGTGGAAGTCCATGGGGAAATCCTCCAGATGCATAGGACACTCTGCATGAACCGTCAACCTGAATACAAAATGCAGGGCCGATAGAATAAATATAAAGCGCAGGGTTGCTAGAAAATTCTAAAACACTCACTGTATTTTCACAGAAAAGTACAGACCAAACCTTGAATTTTATTCCTTTGTTATCAGCAGTCTTTCAACAACCAGTATTCAGTAGTACTGAATGCCTGCTAAATTCTGTAGCCACGGTATGGCAGCTCTAAAAAGTATTTAAGCTCTTGGACTTTTTCACATTTCATTCTGTTACAGCATGAAATCAAAATAAATGTTGTCCCCAATATCAAAGTGAAAAAAAATATATATTTTGACTTTCCCATGGAGCATAGTATAGTCCATTATTAAGAAATATAAATATTTCAAAGCTGTGAATTTGTGAAGAACAGGCCATCCTCAAAAACAGAGTACCCAGATGAAAAAGGCAATAGTCAGGGAGGCTACTAACAGGCAACACTAAGAGGGTGACAGACGTCCATGGCTGAGCTGAGAGATGCTGTGCATTCTGCAACAATAGCCAGTTGGTGCTATACAAAATGTGCCTATATGGGAGGGTGGCTAGCAGAAAGCAACTCACATCAAAAATCTCACTAAGGTTGGCCAAAAGACAGGTGCAAATTGGAAAAAGGTTATATGGTCTAATGACACCAAAGTAGACCATTTCAGCCTCAACACAAAGTGCTATGTTTGGTGCAAGCCTAACACTGCACATGATCTAGAGAATACTATCCATACAGTGAAGCATGGTGGTGCCAGCATAATGCTATGGGGATGCTTTTCTGCATCACTTGTGAAAGCTTGTGAAGATAGAGGGTAAATTGGATCCAGAGAAATCCTTGAAGGAAATCTGCTGAGGTCTACAAGAGCTCTGGGTCTAATAAGAAGATTCGTCTTCCAGCAGAATAATGACCCGAAACCTATTACCAAAGCGGTTTAAAAACAAGAAGTTCAATGTCTCTTTGGAATTGCTGCCAAAGGTGCCTACCAAATATTGACTAAAGGGGGTGAATACTTTACATTTTGGTTTGTATTTGCAATTACTTTTGAACAGTTTCTGACTTTTACATTATGGAGCTTTTTGTTTTGATCAGTGGTAAAAACTCCTAATTAAATTCATTTAGATTTCTTGTTGCAATAACGCAATAATATGTGTAAAAGTCCAAGGGGGTGAATACTTTTGAAAGCCACTGTACCTGTTGTGTTTACAGTGTTTATATAGTGTAACAGAATCAAGTTAGAAAAGCTATAGATTTGTACCAAACAAACATGAGTCCTTCTGTTACGTACAGGGTAGCATGGTGCCGGTTGGTGGTGGAATTTTGGGAGCACTTTTATTTTGAAGCACACTTTGGTCACTTTGGACATTACGCGCACCTGTTTGTACTCCGTAATTTGTGTGCGTGTTTATATGTCCTTTGTTTTTGTCACCGGGTGTTGTTCATTTTGGATACTCTTGTTTAAGAGTATGTTTGGTGTTTGTCTTGTCTTATTTTTAGCTGCTTGTTTCAGCAACTTTTAGTTTGCGTTGTTTTGTTTGTTTGTAAAATAAATTCACAAATTAGATAAAAAGTCTGCAGTTGGTTCCTACAATCACCACACCTGTGACACCCTCTTTTAATTTCAATGGAATAAAAAATGGGACTACTTACATCCCTAAGTAATGTAAGAGCAGTGTTGATAGAAACCAAATAGATCAAAAATGTTAACACAAACTATGAACATACCTCATGTTATAATGCACCTCTAAAACATATTGCCCTGTGTGCAGTGGGGAGATTCTCTATCTCTATCTGTTCCTGCTCAAAGCACCTGACAATGCTCTTTTGCTAAGTGATTCCATTCAAATTGCCTCTGACTGAGCAATGCTTTCCACTGTATTCCGAAGGGACTCACTTGTCAAAATAATGGCACCTGTCATTGGCAGTGAGTAAGTAAAATCTTGTAATAAATCACCATATTATTGATATAATGGAAAGACAGCAGAAAGGGGAGGTGTACTCCAACAGGTTTCATGAGGAGAAATATCAGGATATGTGTCATGTATTCAAATTAGATGGGTTTGGATTCAGTTGATATACTGGATACCGGATTGAACTCCAAACACTAAGAAGTCAGCCCTTAAGCCCAAGCCAATTTTTCTTTGGAGAATCCCCATATACAACGGAGGCAGTTTTGACTTCAATCTAAAGTGTCGGTTTGATTTACAAAACCTGTCCTTTTGGCCCTTACTTTACCTTGAGGGGATGAGAAAACAACTTTGCTCACTTGTAGAGTTGATGTCAGCCACATGCAAACTGTAGTCACGTGTCTAAGACTGGTGGTCTTGAAGTGTCATGTTGAATCAACACAGTAACAGTTTGTGTCAGACTCCCCAGAGGGGCATGTACGATATAGGGGCTGTCTACAACGTGTTTGGAGTCCATAGTCAGTATGTTTGTCACACGTTTTCATGCATTCCTCCAATCTAAAAACTTAAGAGAATACGTTCTGGACAAGCCACAGAATCTCTTCGTGGAGTTGTAAACATTGATATGCGTTTGTATTTACCTCATGGTGTAGAGCAAGGTGCCGTCGTCCTGGATCCTCAGCAGTTTATTGGGCATGGTCATGTTGTGAGCCACCGACTTCTTCCCGTTATGGAAGAACGTGTCCGGTGTCCATATTTTGCTGGCCATCAGGTTGTTCAGCCGAAGTATGTTCATGGGGCCGTCAAATTTCAACCGCTCGTCTTTCCAGCTTTGCCGGAAGAACACGTCTATTGTGTATTCCTGCGGCCGGGGAAAAATACATCGTCATTAGCAACAGTTGACAGTTACTCAAAGGTAAAAAAAAAGAAAAAGAAGAGTGTAACACAAAAACACGGGTACTAAAAACAAGCCCCCCCCCCATTTCGTCCATGACTTCCGTGTCTGCACTCTGAGCAGACGTCCAGCTGTGCCCCCTCCTGTACCCCCCAGTCCCTCGCAGAACCGTTGTCCGGGTAACACGAGCATGGCTAGCGACTGCCGTCGAAACCAGCCTGTGATGAAAGCTTAGGCAATGGCAGCCTCTTTTGTCTCTCTGTATTACACCCTCCAGGCTTCGCAGCCTCTACAACATTATCTTCTGACTCACTAGACCTTCTTCCTGCTCGTGGGCCTGCTGATAGTCCCCCCTGGGTGGGGGTCGTGGGACAAGGTGGGGCCTCTGCCGCCGGTGTGTCATGTACCTCTCCCGCCTCTCCGACCCGAGCGTCTGATTTAGTGTCCTGGAGGAGTGGGGCCGTGACATAGCCAAAGGGAAGGGTCACTGTTGTTTCTCTTCTCTTTTTCCCTTCAGTCGCTATGGCGAGGCTGCTCTGTTCAGCTTCCGCCACGTAGTGTTTCTCGCTCTCTTCTTCCTCTAAGCCACGCCTTCAACGGTTTTGTCCTGTGCATTATTGAAAGTGGACTGAGGTAGAATAATCTCTCTGTTTCTGTTTCTCTCTCTCTCACTCTCTTTCTTTCTTTCTCTCTGCTACTCCCTTCATCTAGAAGGCTAGGCTCGTAACGAGCTTCGGGGGTAGAGGGCACTGGTAAAATGTGTGCACTCATATAGGTTTGTGACGCTTTGCTGCATTCAAAACCCTGTGACCTGGAATGAAAAACAGGCCTCAGGTTCAGGGTTCTGCACTTTGCCAGCTTTTGAGACCATGTGGGCTAAGAAAAGTTGGGAACCGTGATTCAACATTGTTTACTTTGTCAAAATCTATTTGCACCTTTGCACCCCTACTATGTGGCATTATCAGGCAAACCAGTTACCATCAAACATGCATGAGTCACCAAATGCACGAATGCAAAGAACTCTTAAATTAATAATACAGACTCCTGAGGCATTTAAGGCATGGATTTGCATCGGGATGTTCGTACACATCTTAAGTTAGCGTTCCTTACCACGATATGGGACACACTTACCTAGTAAATACTTAATTAGCTGTTTCTAGTTTGTGTTTCTATTAATAAGCATGTGAAGTCAGCGTCACGTTTTAAAATCTTAAATGTTTAACGGGTAGCAGATTTATGAGGATGTCAAGAAAATAATAGCTCATTCTAGGTGACGTAATTATCGAGGGGACAGAAAAACTGGTGTGTGTTCTGACCGAAAACAAGCCTGAGATAAATGAAGTGCCTTGAATGAGGAGTAGATTTTCAATAATTCATAGGACAAAACTGTGGAAGGAGTAGGCCCGCGCTGGAGTGGAGAAGAGGGCATGTGAGACTACATTTCGTGGGAGAGAGTGTCACGGAGCTTGTATAGTGGGAGCTACTTCTGTTTAGAGGAGAAGACCGCGTAAAGAGATGAACTCCAGGAACGACAAAAAGGAAAACATCAAAAGAGGGAAATGATGGGAGAACCTGAGATGGATACACGTACTAAATAGAGACCGTGAAACGCCTCTCGGTGTGAAGGGCCGAAAGGAAGCGACAAAATGGAAATAAATCAGGTGCCCTTTCTCCTATTCTCTCTCCCTCTTTCTTCCAGAGCCTGATTTAAAAGTAGCCCCTGAATAGTGAATCTGAATAGCGAGCCTGAAGCATCAGCCACCGAGAACGTACGTCTGTGAAGGATGAAGTCAAAGGAGACGAATGAAGGCTACAAGGTGTGAAGGCTGGCTAGAGGGGGAGAAAGAGAGACACACAAATGGATTGTCAGGGGTAAGAGAGAGAGAGAGCGAGAGAGAGAGAGGGTGGGACAGGTCTATTGGCCACGATTGAAGCCAGGGTTTTGTTGAAGACGATCAGGGAAGCCTGAACCTTAAGGAGTCAATGTTACAGGAGCTCAGGTGCTCCAATAGAGCCACGATGGGCTGCTGGGGAAAACACCTGGGCTCCATTAATTTGGCACCAAACTCAAGACCTGTACAGTAACAATAAGGGGCCAATGGAACCTGTCCAGTGCGAAAGGCAGGCCTTTTCATGTGTTTAGACCCGGTATACCCTACTGACCATGAACATCTAGACATTTTTATAATGGCCAAGTTTTCGTTTTTGTATTGCAGTCTGTTTTGCATAGTATTTCTACTACAGGTGGGTTTGATGATAATCCTTCCTTTTTGCTTGTGAGACACCAAGTACACCATATACAGGAATTCATTTACATATCTTATTAAAATGAAATATTACTCAATGTAAAGTGGTACATTAATGAGGTTAGATTAAGCTAATTCTACGTCAGGTCAGGTCAAAAAGCCGACTATGCTTAACTGTTCCAAGCCCTGTGGTGGATGCATGACCGTGCCAGCCCAGGTTGTCCAAGCCCTGTGGTGGATGCAAGACCGTGCCAGCCCAGGTTGTCCAAGCCCTGTGGTGGATGCATGACCGTGCCAGCCCAGGTTGTCCAAGCCCGGCCCACACGTACTGATCTAAATGTGGTCTCACCATGTCTGTATCCGAAACTGGGCCGAAGCTGGTGACGTAGACATTGGTATTCACCTCCGTTACGCGATCTGAAAAACACAACACCGTCAAGGATTAAAATAGAAGAAAGGCTGGACACGAGATGACTCCTCCCTCGGTGAACATTAAAAACGCGAATCTAAAACCATCATTTTGAGTGGCGTTTTCCCGGCGCTGCTTTACCGCACCACTTCCATTTCTACTCGCAGCAACATCAACACCTGTCAGGCAAACCCGTTTGCAGAGCGGGGGAGCACAACATGACACGTTGCCTTCCCTCTCCTGAGCACTTTCCCACAGTGCTCTCGGCTGCCGGCCCAGACCAACACACACGAAGAGAGTAACTCACATGGACCCAAAAGCGCTTCTCATTAGCCTAAAAGAAAGTACTCTCATGCAAATCAACAGACAAGGCAGAGCTGGCCCAGCTCTTGGTTCCCTGCAGACAAAAGGCACCCGGACTCGTAACCGATATGCTTTAGTTATTTATGAGTGGAACATATCAAGGGGAACAAGGAGCATTATGGGTAATGTGCGCGGTGCATTAAGCGATGCGTTCCCTGGTTTATGAGGTAGATGCTTGAGTGGATTTGACAGGGTGTCTCCCCGTCTTGTGTTATTATTACCCAGTGTTGTATGTATCACCGCACACCAACTAGAATCACCACACACCAACAACAATTCTAGCAGAAATACAGTTGACATGGTAGCAGATCATATTTGACTAAATATATGGCTGAAATCATGAACAGAAATGACTTAACAAGAGTGTAACAATAATTTTGCAGCCTTTGGTGAAAAAAAGGCTTGTGGATTTCTTAAAAGAATATTCTGAGTACATTTGAAGCCGGAGGACATGAGGCCACTTTATTTCCAGGGTAAAGTAATGTTGTTTTGTCATAGTGATGCATATTATCATTGGCTCAAATGGAATAAAGCATGTGGTTTAGTCATGATTCCATATAGGCTTTCACTCCTACCTTTACAATTCCTGTCTAACTACCTTTATAAGACACAGACAGATTAAGAATACCTCCTATAAATGATAGCACTATTTTCACAATAAGGTATCGATAACATGCAAAACAAAACGGTTTCTGAAGAGTCAGGAAGTCAAGAGATACCCTAGGTGATGAGGCTGTGTGTGTTTTTGCCGAACGACCAGTTGGCAGCTAGGCATGGGATAATGATCTGACTGGGAGCCAGAGGGTTAACAGCACAGGCCTTTTACAGTGTCGGCTGATGGGTCATATTGAAATATATAAAGCATTGCATTTTCTAAATCCAAAATGAAAGACAGACACAATCGCAATCACAACATTATTCAGTGATGTATCGCTTCCTCTCCGGCGTTCTAGATTTGCAAAACAGATGGTGAATCAAACGTAGCGTAGGCAGGCAGATTCAAATGCATTTTTCTTTTCATTAGCCACTCCATTTTGGATTGCAGAAGTCTGTTGATGATTCTGCACCTCTAGGCATGGAGACATGTTGTCTTTCCATAGAGAAAGTATGTCAGGCTGACCACACGGTATCATCCAGGCAGACTTCTCCCCAAGCCAAAAAAACGATCCCATATGGATGCTAGTTCGGAGCTCATGGCCCCAGAATCTTTATTTGAATTTCAAATGACCGTGGAAGGCCTGGGATCTGGGGGGAGGGAGAGAGGTGAGGGAGGATGCAGATAGAGAGGTGAGGGAGATAAGGGAGGATGGATGGAGAAGTGAGGGAATTAAGGAAGGAGGAATGAGAGGTGAGGGAATTAAGGGAGGATGGATGAGAGATGAGGGAATTAAGGGAAGATGATGGAGATAGGTGAAGGAATTAAGGGAGAATGAGAGAGGTGAGGGAATTAAGGGAGGATGGATGAGACATGAGGAAATTAAGGGAGGATGGATGAGAGATGAGGGAATTTAGGGAGGATGGATGAGAGGTGAGGGAATTAAGGGAAGATGATGGAGATAGGTGAGGGAATTAAGGGAGAATGAGAGAGGTGAGGGAATTAAGGGAGGATGGATGAGAGATGAGGCAATTAAGGGAGGGTGGATGAGAGGGGAGGGAATTTAGGGAAGATGGATGAGAGGTGAGGGAATTTAGGGAAGATGATGGAGATAGGTGAGGGAATTAAGGGAGAATGAGAGAGGTGAGGGAATTAAGGGAGGATGGATGAGAGATGAGGGAATTAAGGGAGGATGGATGAGAGGTGAGGGAATTAAGGGAGGATGGATGAGAGATGAGGGAATTAAGGGAGGATGGATGAGAGGTGAGGGAATTAAGGGAGGATGGATGAGAGATGAGGGAATTAAGGGAGGATGGATGAGAGGTGAGAAAATTAAGGAAGGATGGAAAGGTAAGGGAATTAAGGAAGGAGGGATGAGAGGTGAGGGAATTAAGGGAGGATGGATGAGAGGTGAGGGAATTTTGGGAAGATGATGGAGATGAGTG
>JACXGK010005360.1:14842-33530 GCA_016801125.1 Novumbra hubbsi | reverse complement strand
CTAAAACAAGAGTACTGAGAGTAGGCCTACTGGCATCCTAAAACAAGAGTACTGAGAGTAGGCCTACTGGCATCCTAAAACAAGAGTACTGAGAGTAGGCCTACTGGCATCCTAAAACAAGAGTACTGAGAGTAGGCCTACTGGCATCCTAAAACAAGAGTACTGAGAGTAGGCCTACTGGCATCCTAAAACAAGAGTAAATCAGAACTTTAAAAACAGATAATTCCATGGTAACCTAGAGTATGGCAAATGTACACAAACTTTACCATAATATAGTAATAATCATATAAATTAAAGAATACAGGAAGTGTATACACAGGGAAAACTGCACATAAATTATCAACCAAGCAACTGTTCCAAAATAACTGACATAAGGTGTGGTTCAAAAACAACATTGTATAGTATTGCTACCTTTTAAAAAAAGGCACTGTAACAACTAGAAAAACAAACGTTGAACTTACAACTTACAGTTGTCAATGTAATCTGTAATTGTATTTAGGCACCTAATGGGCCCATGCATCTCTAGTCATAAGTCTGCCACACTAACACTATACGGGTAATTACAAAAGGTAAACATTATACACACTCCTTAACATTACCAATGCAGGCCAACCCTTACACACCACGGAGGAATGCGGTTTCTTCTCCCCATTGTCCAATCACTGTGCCCGGTTCCGTAAGGCTTTGACCAGAGTTCACGTGCCAGATTCATTTCCAGTCATGCAATCACAGGAGTTGATAACCCTCAAGGAGGTAGCGCCAGTGCTACTGGCCAGTCCTATTCCTGTTGCTTCTTTCTAAAAAGAAAATGTGACTAAGGTTTAATCTGTGAAGTGATTTGTCCCACATGTAATCAAGAAATCCCATGTTATCAAGTCTAATGGATCCTGCTTCCTCTGACCGAGCGCTCGCTCTTCATCCCACAGCCTCTGGCAGGAGCCCCTACAAGGCCCGGCCACCTGTCAGAGTAGCCAACCCGTGGAGAGGTCACACAGGTCCAGTCGTATGGACAGAGTGGTTCCAGCGCCCGGACACTGGCAAACACCCAGCGATGCCGGGTTGAGAGGTGCGCTGAAGGTGTGTTGATCTTCACTCGGACAGCGTTCAGGGCCCTGCCCCAGTTCCCACCTCCTGCAGGAGAGCGTGGAGCAGGACAGGCAGAGGAGGGGGAACGGGTGGGTGCACGTCAGACCCTGATGACACTAGTGGGGGCGGTGAGGGGCACGGTGGAGCCCGTCTCGTAGTCAAAGTCAATCATGGTGTGGTTGGCAGTGCCCAGGCTGCTGAGGGAGGTGCCCGTGCCAACCTGCCGGTCCCTCAGGCTCTGCATGTAGCTCTGAGAGGAGACGGGGGTCACATGTTGGAACGGGGCCGGAGACATGTCAGCTCCCATGTGTGGACACATTAAACCCCAGTCGACGGGCGCGGTGTGCGTGTGTGAGGGACTGACCGGGGCGAGGAGGTCTCCAGCGTAGCGTTTCACCGGGGTGGGCTTGCGGCGGTAGGTGCCCTCCTGCCCACCACTCTGCTGACGTTTCTTGGAATCTTTCTGTCTGATCCGCATCAACTGGACCCGCTTCTGCCTCCTGCTGACAATGACTGGGGAGGAAGAGGAAGAGGGCCACGTCTTAATCATTCACCAATTAAAACATCAGACATTCTTGAAAGGATGAAGACATCAGGTTGGGCCCAAACCCCTTTTCCAACTCACCCAGAGTCACTAAGACTCATGGACACCACTGTTAAACCCCTGCATGTAGTATGAAGAAAGCATGCAAACTGTTCCAGCACTAATGCAGGGATTGTAGACATCAGACACTGCACAAGTAAATGAATAACCCCCAAAACCTCACCCTTTCAATACACCCTTTCTTAAAAGCGGTAGGCATGCTGTTCTGTTGTTTGCCATGAAACTACCGTAGCTACGAAGAGAACGTGAAACAGCCAATCAGATCCCCGACGCATGGTCCAGACCACGCCCCCTGGGCCTCCCAAGTCTCCCGGAGAGCCCTCACTCACCCTCGGTGTGGGAGAATCCGTCGGCCGTCACCTTCCACTGCACCAGCGCCCCCATGAGGCCGAGTGCCGGCCAGATGCCCAGGATCACCCAGCTGTGCCAGCAGAGGGGCACGGCGGGCGCCAGCCTCAGGCACGCGTACACGTGGTCGGCCAGCGCCAGCATCTCCACGAAGTAGTCGGCGCTCGCGGTCATGACGGCCGCCCCGAACGCGGACGTGGACAGCACGGTGAGCGGCCTCTGCCACTGCAGCGTGAGCACCGCCAGCAGCATGCCCGTGGCCAGCAGCGCCCCCAGGGGCACCCACACCGTGGTGGGGGTGTAGTACTGGTGGGCCACCAGCAGGGCGGCGAGGGCAAGCAGCAGGCCCAGCAGCAGGCCAGTCATGAAGAGGCCCACGGAGCGCACCAGCATGGTGACCAGGCCGCACAGCAGGCCGATGCCCAGGCCGATGCCCGCCGAGGCCTCCACGCTCAGCTGGGTGTCCAGCACCCGCTCCTTGTGGCACAGCAGGAAGATGACGACCGAGCCGAACATCAGGCCCGACAGGAACATGATCGCCTTGAAGCAGCGGTAGCCTGTGAGCGAGGAGAGGGTTAGAGGGGGGGAGGCTAGAGACTCTTATTCTGCTTCCGCTGGGAGGGAAACAACAGGGTTCAAGGGAATCAAACGAACACAAAAAAAACCGAATGCAGGTGATGCATACGACAAGACAACCAAGTAATATCGCAGAGGAGCAGCTACGGTGGTATCAACCCAGACACTAGAAACGTGATGTCACCTGTACACAATATCACCTGTACACAATGTGGTGCCGTATGAAATACACCTCAATTAAAACTAAAGGAGACTTAGATGAGCCCACCCATGGATTGGGTGCAGCTTGGCTGAGGCAGGAAGTCCTCCAGTTAACGGTTGTCGCCTGGGTGGGACCAAATGCACTTTCACATTTATCCGATTAATGCGGTCATTAGGTGCGTCTTTGATATCTCTAACCAGCTATGTAACACTTGTGAAAACCTGAGATTTGCGGTCATTAGGTGCGTCTTTGATATCTCTAACCAGCTATGTAACACTTGTGAAAACCTGAGATTTGTTTTGAGGTGTGGAATGATGACAATAGATGTTTATGAATGAGATACTGATGGAATGCTCAGCTGACAGAAGAATGTTGCATACAGAACAGTAGACACATTACATGTCTGGACATAAAGTAGGCCATGTTCCGTTTATTTTACAGACCTATTAGGGAATTTCAGCACTTGACTTGGGATAAAATAGGAGCAGGACCCAACAGAAGTATGTTTGTGTTAATAAGGCTTGTTCCGTTAAAGTATTCTATCCCAGTTAAGTATTCTATCCCAGCGTGTTCCGTTACAGTGTTCTATCCCAGCTTGTTCCGTTAAAGTATTCTATCCCAGTTAGAAGCCTACAGAAAATGTCCATGAAATACAACATTACAGATCAATATATGAAACGTGTTATGAAGAGTTTGGGATTTTGGTGTTTTTGGTAAAAAAAGACAGAGACCTAAAATTATCCCACGGTTTCCAACAGGGCCCTGTTGTCATGAAAGTCAGAGATTGAGTTGCCTTCAAGTATTTGGGTCCTCATTAACACAACATTGTTATAGTAGGCCTCAGCCATGTGTTGGGTTTTCATTAACACAATATTGTTATAGTAGGCCTTGACCATGTGTTGGGTCCTCATTAACACAACATTGTTATAGTAGGCCTCGGCCATGTGTTGGGTTCTCATTAACACAACATTGTTATAGTAGGCCTCGGCCATGTGTTGGGTTCTCATTAACACAACATTGTTATAGTAGGCCTCGGCCATGTGTTGGGTTTTCATTAACACAATATTGTTATAGTAGGCCTTGACCATGTGTTGGGTTCTCATTAACACACCATTGTTATAGTAGGCCTCGGCCATGTGTTGGGTTTTCATTAACACAATATTGTTATAGTAGGCCTTGGCCATGTGTTGGGTCCTCATTAACACAACATTGTTATAGTAGGCCTTGGCCATGTGTTGGGTCCTCATTAACACAACATTGTTATAGTAGGCCTTGACCATGTGTTGGGTCCTCATTAACACAACATTGTTATAGTAGGCCTTGACCATGTGTTGGGTTCTCATTAACACAATATTGTTATAGTAGGCCTTGACCATGTGTTGGGTTCTCATTAACACAATATTGTTATAGTGGGCCTTGACCATGTGTTGGGTTCTCATTAACACAATATTGTTATAGTGGGCCTTGACCATGTGTTGGGTTCTCATTAACACAATATTGTTATAGTAGGCCTTGACCATGTGTTGGGTTCTCATTAACACACCATTGTTATAGTAGGCCTCCGCCATGTGTTGGGTTCTCATTAACACACCATTGTTATAGTAGGCCTTGACCATGTGTTGGGTCCTCATTAACACAACATTGTTATAGTAGGCCTTGACCATGTGTTGGGTCCTCATTAACACAACATTGTTATAGTAGGCCTTGACCATGTGTTGGGTTCTCATTAACACAATATTGTTATAGTAGGCCTTGACCATGTGTTGGGTTCTCATTAACACAATATTGTTATAGTGGGCCTCGGCCATGTGTTGGGTTCTCATTAACACAATATTGTTATAGTGGGCCTCGGCCATGTGTTGGGTTCTCATTAACACAATATTGTTATAGTGGGCCTAGGCCATGTGTTGGGTTCTCATTAACACAATATTGTTATAGTGGGCCTCGGCCATGTGTTGGGTTCTC
Organism: Novumbra hubbsi; assembly: GCA_016801125.1. Taxonomy (NCBI): domain Eukaryota; kingdom Metazoa; phylum Chordata; class Actinopteri; order Esociformes; family Umbridae; genus Novumbra; species Novumbra hubbsi. Next base: position 28,749 of record JACXGK010005360.1, on the reverse strand, counting down.
ATTAACACAACATTGTTATAGTAGGCCTTGACCATGTGTTGGGTTCTCATTAACACAATATTGTTATAGTGGGCCTCGGCCATGTGTTGGGTTCTCATTAACACAATATTGTTATAGTGGGCCTAGGCCATGTGTTGGGTTCTCATTAACACAATATTGTTATAGTGGGCCTCGGCCATGTGTTGGGTTCTCATTAACACAATATTGTTATAGTGGGCCTCGGCCATGTGTCGACCTTACCGAAGAAGCAGTAGATGATGCCAAACAGGCAACACATGGAGCAGATGACAGCCGGGATGACCTCATACTTCCTTTCGATCTCCAGGCTGCAGGCGTCCACCTCGGCAAGGCCGGCCCCCTCAACCCCGCCTGGGTCTGTCATCCCGGGGTTCTCTCCAACCAACCAGAACACCAGGCAGAAAATAAATGGAGGAGGAGACTGGAGGATGAGGATTGGTGCTCTTATCTGGAGCCCATCAGAACCGCTTGGGTGCCTGGATAACGAAAGAGAAATATCCCGATTACTCCTCTCGACACAACATGGAGATTTAACGAGCCCATTTTACCCAGACCCGGTTGACTACGTAGTGGTGAGGTGTAGTGAAACTCCATGATGTTGAATGACTCAACATTCTAACAAGTTGCATGTGGAGCACCCCCACCCTTTAACCCCCCTCCACCCCCACCAGTGTCCCCTTTGGCTTCAGATGTGTCAAATCTTCCAGCCAACTGTGACTTCTCCCCAGAGACTCGGCATATGGGGCCTTCCAGACCCTCCCCATGCTGGTAGACTGCCAAGTCACCCCATAACAACACTGTGTACCCCAACACAAAGGCGCTGTTGTCATGACTCGGTTTTTATGCTGCTATATTATTGTGCCAGGGGCTCAATAAGGATCAGTCCTCTTTCTCCATTGTAAATCCTTGTAAATCTAAGGAATGCACTCTCTAATTTTCCTTGTCTCCTGTTTTGTTTCAACACAGGAGGACATGTGGTCTTGGCCCACACCTCTGGAGTACCAGGCTCAAAATACCTTGTCCCGAGCCCTCCTGGAAGTGTTGTAGATCAAGACGTTATCTGTCGATTCCAGCTGTCACTCTGCTGAGCCCCCTAACCCAGATCAAGACGATCGCTGCCACCGTGTTGACACCCTAATCATCCCACCCCGGACTGTCCCTGTTGTTGCCTGCTCCTTGGGGCTTCAGGCTGGGGGTTTTCTGTAAAAGCACTTTGTGACAACTGCTTGTTTTCACAAAGTGGCTTTATGAATACATTCGATTGATTGATGACTACAGTTGGAGCACAAACGTACATCAGTACAGACTTCCTGTAAAACACCACTGTCTTTTTAGTTAAACAAATAATAGTTAAAGTTCGTTCACAACTGAAATTGGTATCTTACAATTTTGAGGGGCATCAACTAGTGTTACTAATTAATATCCCAAAACAATGTTTCATGTACTAATTTCATGATGACCCAGGTAAAAAAGCAGGCTATTTCTGCATGCAACCCTTTATCCAGATGGGTGTGCTGATGTAATCAGTGATTAAATGAATCCCTTATCACAACTGGTGATAAAACAATTGCAGGAGCAGACATGTTGGGTCCAGACTCGCATAGTGGTTCAGTGGTAACCGGGGGCAGTGTCGGCCCAATATTGGCACAGTGTTAGGGTAACACATTCAAACCAGACTAGAAAAGGTATTCAGAAAAAAATATATATATATATGTACCCTTTTAAAAGTGGGCCAAGTTAGGGGTTAATGGCTGTCTGTTGTTAGGAAATCTCGGTCTCATCAGTCTTCTGTGTCACCATCTTCCTTCCTCTGTTCTCTCAAACTTTCCTTCTTTTAAACTCCTCTCTCTCCCCCTCTCCGAGACACAGACTCATGACTATACATTATGACTAGCCAACGATTTGACATGGAAAGAATTAGGCCCAAATGGAAAGTAGTTCTCGCTTGCACTTTTTCCAGAACTGGTGAAAGAGCTTTTGCAGCATGTATCTGCCCTTGTCTAGGTCAGGTCTGTTCCATCTCATATGTTAGCTTTATGCCAGGGATGAGTCAAGACAATTAAACGCTCAGCTGAGAGCTCAACAGTCCAACTTGTTTGTGGAACATCTTTCTAAGTAGGCCAGAGAGTGTAAGGCCAGGTTAATGAACAGTGTGAAAATAAAACCTAATACATCCATTTTAGTGTTTAACTTTTGACAAAATATCGGATTATGTAGTTTGTCATAATTGCGGATTAATTTCAGATGTACGTGCATTAATACATAACACCACAATGAGTATCTTAAACTACACATTGATGTAACACATCATTATATGATAAATTTAACATACTTTTATCTTTTTTTACTGATAAAATCTGCAATGTAGGTCTTAATGAAATGTTACTAATAAAATGTCCAAATTAGTTCAAAGCCTTTAACTTAATGGCCCAATTGATGGCTGACTAAATACTTTTTTGCCCCACTGTATATTTGACGCTACATTCCCATTACATTAATTGAAACAGCTGAAACTCGTCAAGTGAACAGAGGGCACAGAAGTTGCAGAGCTTGGTGAAACATGTTTCAGAGGACTCGGCATGATCTTTGTCTAATTTATAGCTACATTATTTTAGTTGTAACTTCGCTTTACCCCAATGCCACATTGGGCACAGAGATATTTTTAATCAGGAAACAAAAAAGGTCCGGAATTCAAACCTTCACCCAGGCTTTATCACCAGACAGTCAAAATTAATATCACGAACATTTTTAAATTGGTTATAAATCACACAAGAAACATATACTCAAACTTTACAATTCAGCTGGAAAAAATCTGAATTTACAGAAAGTTTGAAGGCAATGCATCAAGTCGTGTTTGTGTGTAATATGTGAAGTTTGCTCATCTGACCCCACAATACACACACACACAAGAACAGGCACTAATGATCCTACACACACCAACGGGTTCCCACGTCCATGTGTCTGCGTGAGTCACAACAGTGGTCAGAGTGTGTGTGTGAGTGTGTGTGTGTGTGTGTGAGGCCGGGGGTCCGTGCATTACAAGGAGAATAGGACCATTATGGGACAGCACAAAGGGTCTGAGGCCCCAGCCATGACCTCTACTGGCATACAGAGCAAGGCCTGCTGGGAGAAAGGGGCCACAGAAATTGAGGAAACCAAGGAAAGGAGTGGATGTGTGTCTTGTGCGTGTGAGTGTTATTGCCATGGCAGTGAGTGTGCGAGTGGATGAGAGCCCCTAAATGGGAGACAGCATGCTGTCCAGCATGCTGATATCATCGCTCATTCATACCAGATAAATAGAACCAAGAACCGAGGCTAAATTTGTTTTTGCGAGATCCCGAGGGCCAATTATCAGATGTAGAAGAATTATTCTTGTTGATACACTGATGAGGTCTCTCCTGCCCAACCCCATACCAGCCAGAACTTCTCATTTCTTGTTGTCATGACAATAGCAAAAGCTGCTATGCTGTATGAGAACTGAGAACAAAAAGCATTTGTTTTAGTGGAACAGACGACTGAGTATGTGGCCACAAAACGCCCCAGAATGTAGCTTGACCACACCATGGAGAGGCATTAACAGCTGAGACACGAACAGGCAGGGTCTCGCCCGGGTTCCCTGCATAGCTAATTGGGGTGGGTTTCATTCAGCAACGGTGTGGGAGCACAGCGGTGTGGAAAAGGTCGGGGATTCCAAGGTTGCTCTGGCTTTACGGCAGGAGGCAGCTGAGAATCCAGCATTACAGCCAAGTGGTTTGGACTGCTTGGCAAAGCGGGGGGGAGGGGGGGCCTTCGTGAGACAGTGCCCTCACTGGGAATACCGCAGCAGAACTCTGCAAAGATGAGGGTATAAACCCAATCCTCTATGCCACCCAGCTCTGTGCTCCGCCCAAAGACCTGGAGATGTGTACAGTAGAATCATACCTCACCAGGCACGCTGGGTATTGAACGCAGCTGCCTCTTAACCATGAGACAAACGTTCATAGACCAAGTCAGACTTGTTGGCAATGTTGTGCTACTAACCAAGATGGCCAACAAAACGAACCATAACAAAAGCACAGGTAGACGAATGAACGCTGAATGCTTAGACTGCTTTTGTTCCCATGCTTGAATGTTAGTGTGGCGTCATACACATCACAGCAGAGGGGTTTCCTGACAGCCTATCCACAAGGCGGGAAACATTGACCTTTGACCTCTGATCCCCTCTGGTCTCTCATAGGCAGGAAACTATGGTCCAGAGGAGGAAGTGGAGATCAGTGCTGGAGGTGACCCCTCTTTCAAAGCAGGAAGCAGAGCAGGAAAGGAAGAGCTGAATTTGGGAGGCTGGAGAGTCAACACCAAAACTGTCATTAACCAAGACTGTCATTAACTCACATATAAAACTTAAAAATAGTCTGAGTAGTATCATTTGGAATGCCTTAGCAATTAGAACATAAAGGCTAGAAAACATTATGCTGAATTAGTTTTCGTGGGTTATTATTAATTCAAGTAAAACACCACCCACAGCCCACATCCTGGAGTCAACCAAGAGGATTCAGAAGGAGAATGTGAGGTAATCAAGAAGGTGAAGCTAAACAGAATGGCTTGAAAATAAGAAATGGAGGCTACATGGAATGGCCAGGTCAAAGTTCAGATATCAACCCTATCAAAATGACCATTCTTGCAAGAAAGCCCTCAAGCACGAACCGGTTATAGCTGAACTGTAAAGAAAAGTGGGTAAACATCACTTAGTTGTAAAAAACAGCTACATGTTATTTACAGCTACAACTTATTTCAGCAAGCCCTATTGAAGCAAATAATGTGCATTTTAAAATGCATTAAAACATTTGCGAATGTTTTTTTAGAACTTTTTTTTAATCGTACTAGAAAGAGCCAATTCCAGAAAAGTTCCTTTGCAAAAAAAACTGGAGCAATTAAGACCATTTCACAACCTAGCCTTTTCCAATAATAACCTTGCTCTCCACACTTGACAATGATGCAGCATCTACTATAGTAAAAATGAATTACAAATGTATTCACCTGATTGTTAGAATGTTAAAAGTGAAAGTTTTGTTTTGTCTTGAATGGGGAGGTTCCATCAGGCCAGAATCTTCTATTGCTAAATCAGGCAGTTCCATTTAAGAGCTCGACTGGGAAATCTGGGGTTCTGTCATCTCATCTCCAGCACAGGGAGCAAATGAGATGCACACCACATGAGATTTTACAGTGTTTGACAGTGGTCTAGTGAGAGCGCCACAGAGAGCCTTCCTTTCATCTCTTACAAAACAAAGAATGGACACATTGTTCTATTGAGAAACAGCATAGATAACATGGTTACAAGTCATTGACTCATTTTGTTCCTCCGGCATGACTAAACATGGATGATAAAACCACAGATCTATGATACCCTCATCCATCATTTGGAGGGAAACTATGAATCTGAATCTATACTAGTCGTTAGGATAACCTTATACCTCTTCAACTCCTTTCACAATGTCATTAACACATTGTTCACCATCATCCTCTCTGACTGACTTTGTATGTCTTCTCTCAATCACTGACCAGTGCATCTCGGAGTGAATAAAGCAGAGGGGGATTCTGAAGTCATTTTGGCACCATGCTACTAGCTCCTGCTCCTCTCCATGCCTCGGTTAGATCGGGCTTGACTAAAAGCAGATAACTCTCCCATGAGTGCCCACTGCTTTGTGGAACCTCCAGAGCTCATGAAAGCCAGAGAAAGACAGAGAAACAAGAGGGTGAAAACAGAGAAAGAACACCAGACAGAATGAGAGCCGGAAACATAGAATGTTGGCTGCAAACTTTTCAGAGTGGGAGTGCATGGAAAGGCCGTAACGCATTATGTTTACCAGGCATATCTACGGTGGCTGTTTCTAGCTGGACTACGTAGTCCATTTATAGGACCAAACATAAGAGACAACGTTCCATAGAAGTCAGATCTCCTTACTTTCTGAGTAAAGTCCCTTGTACAGAAAACAATACAGCCCCTCCCTGAAGACCAAGTATGAACGGTTGTTGTGCCAGCCTCATAAACTCTGCATGCAATAGCCAATCCAAAAGGGGAACGTCCATGTTAACTGACCAAAACGATCATAGGTACATGACCCTTCAACCACCCAAACCACCTAGGCTACCTTCCAAACAGTACGGTAAGAGAGTTCACAATATAAAGTTGTAATTTCTTTGTTTTACTTCCAGTGTTTAGGCCAAGTTTTCCTTACTTACAGACAGGCAAGCACCTGTTAAAACGGTCTTTGGTGGCAAGCACACGTCTATTACATTCGAACAACCAAAAAACCTACTGTTTAACACATCGTCTAACAGTCCAACATACGGCCTAGCCTTTTGAATATTATAACAGCTTTAACAGTCTGAGATAGTGCCTCTTCTCCCTCAAGCCCTTCCACTCCCCGCCTGGCTTTGAGTAAAGCCCAGACAATGGAGGCCTTTCAAATGTTACAGTAGAGAGCTCCTTACAAACAAAGTACCGTAAGTAGAACAATGAAACAATGAGAGGCTTTTTTCAAGAGGCCAATGTGTAATAAACACACATAGTCTAATACATCCATGCACACACACATGCTACAACACACTCTATACTAACACCTGCACTGGCCTGCCAACTCCGCACCACGCTTTCTAAAAATTGCAAAAGGCACAAAGAGAATTGGGTTTTGTACAAAAAAACTGTTTCTAGAGATTGACAATGGCAATGTAGTTTAGACAGCCAGACATGCTGCCTACTACTCGTACAATCACAACTAGTTGGTAAATAGTTAACAACAAATGAAATAGGCTGTGTTAACAGTATCTGGTTATTTCAATAGTACATTTAGTGTAACCATTACAGACAAATGGTGATGTATGGGTTGATATTTCTAGAACAAATCAAATTTTAGGACTATCAGAAGAAAATAAAATAATACATTACCCAAGAAGTGGAGTTCAAAGGGGTCAATATCAGCACAACCCTACGGATGCCTACATGTTTTTGTTAGTATGGGGTGGCACGATTTGGATCAAATACTGAATTGCGATTTCATGGACAAATACTGCAATTACGGTTATGATTTTGCATTTTCAAACGTGTGTGCGTGTAAACAGTGTAGATCATCTCACTTGAAATATAGATTATAGCCTACATGATGTGCTATTAAAACGAATATAAATCAAGTAACTTTACCGCTCATTTCATGTAATTGTGTTTGCCGCGTTTGTTATAATTGTAAATGTTTCAACCCTTGAGGTATATGCTCTCGCATATTAAGTAGCACATTTTGTAGGCACCGACAATACCTTGATGTCACTCGCTAGCTTGAAGCAGAAGTCTTCTCTAGCAGTTGCTAGAAGTAATATACAAAAAACCCACAGAGAAACAATTCCAAACACCTGAAGCGTATCTCATTCATCTTTTAGGGAAAATCGTGCACATGTCAATATCGCAATTTCGATTATAATTTGATTTATTTTACAGCCGTATGTTTCTTCGGTTCAAAGGTTTTGCGGTTAAAACTCAGATCAAACTCTTCTCTCAAAAGTCAATACAAATCTGAAACTATATTGTATAAGTACATGAAGTCCTAGCAGCCTTAGACAGCAAAACATAAACAGAACAAAGGCGGCAGACCATTTCCCTAATTTTAAGTCTATAAAAAAAGAAAAAGACCACTATAACATTGCTTCACCAAACAGCATTGTCACTGATGTGGCCTTGTTAACTAGCCACAGCATTGGTTTTTAAGGGCTTTCTCATCAAGACAGCAATTGTTACAGGACAACTGCAGACCGCAAAACACCTAAAAATAGTTGTGCATATCCTGTTTCCAAAGTCAAAGACTGTTGGGGCGTAAAGAAATATTGGATTCATATGCCACTATTTAACAACAGTCTAACATTGTTTAGCATCATCTAGTATAAATGTGCAACATTTCAAATGTACATATTCATTTTCATTACTTTAAAAGCCAACACTGTTAATGCTTATGTACAACACATGTAAAATCACACAGACACCATAGCTCCAAAACAAGAAGATATCCTGCACATTACTTGAGTTAACAGTTAGACCACCTACGGTCGTTGGGAGACATCGTGGCGTGCCTGGGAAGAGCTAACCACTCTACGCAGCATTTCAGGATTTCTGTCCCTGCTTCTTCTTGCTCATCTCTCATTTACAGCAGTGCAGAGCAAGTCTTTTATTCCACCCAACATCTGTCGGTCTAGTGCCAGCATATAATTGTACCTCCTAAGGTCTCTCCCATCCTAAAATACCTTACATACCCCTCCATCATATGCACTGGTAGGTTTCTCTGGCATTCTCGAAAACCACTACATTACCCAATACTTTAGGTCTCTCAATGAACGCTACTTAGTTGATCGGTGAGGCTCCAAAAACACTGCTACCCCTTTTGGATTCTTGGCTCGGTCAATGAGACAACATGACTATTCCACACCCAAATACTTCTCAACCACCCCTCCTAGACTAATACAACACATCTCTACATTTACCCACAACAAGCTTCTATTTTTGCAAAAAGGGTTCAACAAATACTATTTTCAGGCTACATTAACAGTGGTGGTTCACCAGGAGATTCAAGCTTGGTCAGTATATAAATACTCTCTGCCATTATGGGACCAGCACAGTGCAGTGTTGCCTAAGCCAGGGAGGGGCTTGTTTGCTGGAGAGAACCATCACAAAAAATGCAAATCAGGACAGTGACTCCAATAAATAAAGAGTGTGATAACAGATGGCTAGTTACAATATCTCTCAGGCTTTTCTCGGTCAAAGACAAAGTTGCCAAAATCGACACTACAGTACTAATGTACTCCCCTCCGAGTTGTAAAGGGATACATTTAAACAGGGTTCAAACAACAGTCCAAAATCTGTCTCTGCAATACATGGTTCAGAAACAAACGACAATGAACTTTGTACATTTTGTGTATAAAAGAACAGTCATAGCCACAATCAAGAAGCGGAGGCACTAGAATTCTGTAGCACTAGTCCGCATGAGTTATGATGCACCTGAGAAAATGGAAGAGAACCCACTGGCCATGACAGTCATAGCACAGTGGTGTCATAGCACAGTGGTGTCATAGCACAGTGGTCTCTTAGCACAGTGGTCTCTTAGCACAGTGGTCTCTTAGCACAGTGGTCTCATAGCACAGTGGTCTCATAGCACAGTGGTCTCATAGCACAGTGGTCTCATAGCACAGTGGTCTCATAGCACAGTGGTGTCATAGCACAGTGGTCTCTTAGCACAGTGGTCTCATAGCACAGTGGTCTCATAGCACAGTGGTCTCATAGCACAGTGGTCTCATAGCACAGTGGTCTCATAGCACAGTGGTATTCAAATCTGGCCCTAAAAGCCAGTTCCACTCCTTTTTTCCATTTGTAAACCCAAACCGAATTTTAATACCACTGTCAAGGGTCATAACATTTTTAACAAAATTTACACTGCTCAAAAAATCATCACTACATTGAGTCAAATAAACCTCAAGATATCAATCTTAGTCTTTGTTATGAATCTTAGTTAGGAAGCATAAGAAATTGTGAATCAATGTCACCTGTTTTGGTGCAAGTGACAACAGGTGCACCGGAGAGGCAACAGCAAGACAACCCCCAAAAAGGGAATGGAAGTACCTGCCTCAGTACATTCAAATTGCATAGGTAGTCCAGCTCCACCAAAAGGGCACATACATGCGTGCCGCTGCAAGAATGTGTGCTGAGTCTCCCAATACAGTATCAGGATCATGGAGGAGATACCAGGGCGATACACGAGGAGAGCTGGACAGGGTCGTAGAAGGGCATCAACCCAGCAGCAGGACCGGTATCTGCTCCTTTGTGTGAGGAGGAACAGGAGGAGCGCTGCCACATGACCTCCAGCGGGCTATTGCTGCGCATTAGGGTGGATTCCATGAGGGTGGAATGAGGGCCATTTGTCCTCTAGTGGGACCACCATTGCTGCCACGTCCTCTTCACAGACGAGAGCAGGTTCACACTGAGCACGTGACAGACGTGAAAGAGTCTGGTGGTCAACGTTATGCTGCCCGCATCATCAACCAGCATGACTGGTGTGGTAGTTGGTCAGTAATGGTCTTAGTCGGCATATCCTTGGAGGGTCACACAGACCTCCACTCATGCCACCAAGAAGCACCACAGGAGCTCACTGATACCCTGATCCAGGTCCGGGAGGAGATCCCCCAGGACATCCGCCGGCGTCTCATCAGGAGCATGCCCAGACGTTGTCAGCAGCGCATACAGGCACATGGGGGCTGTACACTACAGAGTCCAAATTATGGGTCGCCGTGGTGAAATTACCACAAGTTGGAACAGCCTGTGATTTCAATTGTTTACTTTGATTTTGGGTGAGTTTGATTCCAGCCCTCAATCGGTTGTTGTTGCACAGCCTGATATGCACAACAATGGCACAGTTAACACTTACATGCCTTTAGTGTATGTTCATCGCAACAAATGAACATTCTGATTTAACCATAGTACTTTAACGCACAAATCAGTCAAGATTTGTATCATTCACATTTAGCAAACCCAATACCCCTAAAGAGTAATTTACCTTTACCCAGCGTTCTTAAGAGGAACATGGCTGCTGTGAAGTGGGGAAAGCACTACAACCGGAGACGTGAGTGATTCTGAGGAAAAAGCAGCTTGCATGTGATACCCGCGTCCAGATCCGAAGAAGCTCCAGTAATTTAATAAATTTAGATATTTAGAACAATTGAGGAAATTGTACTTTGACGTAAGTTACAACTTATTTTCCATGACTACTAAACGTTGTCCAAATGTGTTCCAGATATTCCAGTACTGAGATGTCTGAGACTCAAAGGTACTTTAAGCACTTCAAGGACCTGTGTAAACCCTGTTTAAAAGAATGATTGGAGTGTTTAAACACGAATTAGGGTTAATCCAAGTCACTCCTGAGGTACTTAGGTAGACCTGCAAAAGATTTGTTGAGTAGGAATGCTAATCTGGGTTTTAGTCAAGAGTTCAGTGGATGGAGACTTGGATCCAGTGATTGCACGGTGACAGGATATTGTTGTATTATTGCACTCAATGTAGGCATATGCTTTCAGAGCCCGCCTTGTTCCCCTAGGCTCATGTCTTATGACTTATGAAATAGCTCCTTTGAAGGGTTGTGACAAAAAAAGACACTATACATCGGGACAGATTCAGAACAATACCCTAACTTGGTATTAATCAATTAATACATGAATGAATGTATCTGGTAATAAACATTGAAACTTTGATTTCATGACAAACTACAGCTGAGCTTTGTTTCTTGTTTATGGTGCCAATTTCCATCATTCTGGCTTTTTACAGTACCTTTATAAGTAAAGATGGGCATACAGTAACCTACTTTTACAACCTCAATTTGGATGTACTCAAGACTGATTTTCTTTTGACTATCATTAGATCCATCCGCAACTCTGTGCCTGCTATCAATACATACACTCAAAAGATTATTCTAAAACAAGAACATTTTACATATTTTTTACTTTGCAGTCTTGGCAATTTTTATCTAACTACATATTAGTTAATGGTTAGGTAATCAAAACGATAGACTATCTACAAAACTCAAAACACACAAGCAAGTCTGCATGTGAATGGCTGAAAAGTTCTGGAATGGCCAAGTCAATTACATATTGAGGTAGGACCTCATGCTAAAAAAACTACATATGTAAAAGTCACAAAGTAAATTGGCATGGAAGACTAGGACAAAATACTTAAATGGCGATGTGAGAGTCATTGCGCAGTCTTTCCATTTTAAACAATCTTGGGCTTGTGCATGGGGAGAGATTTGCTGGCTATACATTGCCTTGTCACAAGAAAAGTAGGTCACGGTCTGTTGATGTCTCTTTGAAATTGTGTGGGATTTGCTTGGCAAAATATACAGAATGTACGTTTACTCCTGAGAAATAAGTTAAAAGTGTATTGGTTTATATGTAGTCCTGTTCTTCAGTTTTACTTCAACCTGTTAACAATTCTGCAGATTCAACTAAGCTTGAAAGAAGCCATTAAAAGATGCGCTTCTTCTAATGGAAAATGTTAACTATCCGTGACACTACAATGTCGCCGTGACACCTTCCTCTGCAGAGCCAGGCCACCTAATTTCATAGCCTTTAAGTGAAGACTACACACCTGAATGACTCCAGTCCTAACCTTCCCTGGTGCTCATCTTCACCGCAACGAGGACCAACCACCTGGAGCATGGGTCTCTTCATCTGAAACAGCCACACCCAAACCACTACAGAACTATAGCCAACCTGCCCTTTCTGAGTGAGCCCATTCAATGTGTCGTCTGTAGCCAATTCCAAGACCTATTAGTCTCGCATCTCCTTTGAGCCCTTCTAGTCAGGTTTCAGGGTTAGACGAAGCACAGAGACTTCCCTGGTAGAGGTCCCAAAACACCTCCACATGAACGCTGATTTTTGGTCAGTAACACCAGCCTGCTGGACCACATTGAGAAGCTCCAGGGCCGGTCAGATATTTTCAAGGACTGGTTTAACTAATCTCACCAATCCCTCCCAGTTTGCAGCCATCGACACTATGATGTCTGACATGCCGTTGGTCCGCTGGAGTACCTGAAGGCATCGCCCTGCGGTCATTACTGTTTTTCATTGACGGTACATGCGGCCACTAATAAGTATCTTGAAGAAAAAGGGGCAAAACGTTCACCTTAATGCTGATGTCCCTCCGGTCTAAAGCAAGCCTAAAGCGAGCCTAAAGCAAAGTTTGGAATAGTATTTACAAGTTAGTCGTTTGCTCCTGGGCTACTTTAAAGAAATCAAATGAGCAATAGAATGCATGTAAGACATTTTTTTATTTTTTTGCCATTGTTTGTCACAAAAGCTGTTTAACACAAGTGTATTTAACAGGGGTTGGAGTGGACAGGCAGTAAAGTCACTGAGCAGATCAGTAGAGACATCACCAGTATGAGCCTGATGCCCATGACTCTGAGGGATAAGACTTGCATGGGTCAGGGCAACAATAAAACCAGGCTAGGCTGTCTCTACCCTCTTATTCTGTCCCTGTTGCAAACCTTTTCATTAGCAAGGTTTTCCAACAGACGGCAGACCTCTTCTCTTAGGCCCCTGATCTCTCAGGAAAATTGTTAGGACACCAGTAAACACTGTCCCCAGTCTAGAGCTACATAGCATTGTTTTCCAGCAGTTCAGTAATATGTTACTTTCCACAGCCTGCAGATCAGACAAATTATCTCATATACAAGGCTCAGAAGTGACGTTTACTCGCTCCACAGGTTCCTGGCAGTTAAAAAGGGCGTTGAGACGTTAGGTCTGCAGATGGACCCCTCCCGAGCAGACAACTGACACAATTTGGGTTTAAAATCTTGTCAACTTGTTCGTCTTGGAAGAGCCATACCTGGGTTGAGGTTGTCAGTGTGAAAACACTGAAGAGATTTTTAACATATAACTCTCACCTTTGTTTCTCTTAAGATTTGGTAAACAGTGATTAGAAAACAAGCAGCCAGACAGGACTAGGGAACAAAACGTCATGGGAGGTTGAATATTAGACCATCCAGAGTGATAAATAAGTACTGTGCTAATGAATCAGTAGGAGTGAGGGAAAAGAGCATGTACACTAGGAACTGTAGCCCCACAACATCAGCCAGGCGTTTACTGGGAGCTCTTCCCTATGCCTCTGATTTGCCTCTTTCTCTTACTCTAGAGCAGGGAAGGGCCCCCATCTATGAATTTTCCCAGGCTGGTTTAGGAAAAGCCATCTGGCCCTATTGCCGGCTGGCTTTAGGGATGCAATGTGGGGGTGGGAGGGGGGGTTAAGAGATCGTTAAAGTGGTGTAACTAGAGATGCTGTGTTACTTAAGCTATCATTACCCCCCCCCCCCCCCCCCCCCCCCCCC
>JACXGK010005360.1:0-14742 GCA_016801125.1 Novumbra hubbsi | reverse complement strand
TACTCAAATACACTACTAAATTTTATAAATGACAAATACTACAATGAGGTCTACAATGATAAGTTCTTCACTGTTCAATATTATAAGGGAATGTGCATGTCTGGCCATAATAAGTTGTTAATGATAACAACCAATCCATTTTAGTCTTACCGTCATTGTCTCAAGTTTTACTTTGTTGTCTATTGTCTGATTGCCCAATAAGCCTAATTGTGTTAACGAATTATTTGAAACAATTAATTAAAACGATTGGACATTGGAAGTTACAGAATAAGGGGTCCTCAGTGTGTCTGCTAAAACCAATTCAATGTAAAAAATAAAAAAACATAAAAGCGACATTAGTTCATACTTATTCTATGTTGTTCATTATTATGTTTTTCCTTCAAAAGGGTGTAGTCACTAACAGACTTTTATGAGCATGCTACAAGTTTTCTTAAAACATAGAGAACAACGTTCACAGGAAATACTAGCATGTTACGTTTCACAAAGTTGTTAGGCCACTGTTATTTTAAAGAAATAAAGTACAAATAACGTCATAATTGTCTGCGCTGGTATATCGTCGTTGATATGTCTGCAACGTGCATACATCCGAAAGAAATAACTTTTTAATTGCAGCAATTAAATAACACTTACCGACTTCTTTCGGCTACGTGGATGGTGTTCCGTCTTATCTGTCAGGCATATAACCTAACACGAAGAAACCACCAAAACTCTAGGCAGTAAATAAAAACGGTTAAAATGCAAATACAGTTAGCAAACTGTTGTCATATTGCGGTTTTACAAAGAGTGACGGTTATTCAAAATCCGTCCAGTTCTCGTCACGTCCACCAAAAACACGTAATCTGCGTTTTTTGCAGTCACAAATAAACGGATCTTGCGTGAGATGAGCTATTTCAGATAAAAACGTGTATACAAAATGTCCACATTATATTAACAATACGTTTGCCATTTGGCGAGCATGTTACGTCTGAAAAAAGTTAGCTTTAGGGAGCCAAATGGTCTCTCTGATTTTCCTTTACACACCTCCCCTTTCCCTCTCAGACAGGGACTGTCCAGAGCTAACACACAACGTTCTGAAAACCATTAGTTTCTTCAATATGGGCGGGGATGTCCTAGGGTTATCCTACATTTTCCTTAAAATGCTTCACAACGTTCTAAAAAAACCCAGGATAGTTGTTTGTCTTTTAAAACATTTCCAGGAAAAAAAATCCTGAAGTTTTTTAAATGGTTGATTTTCAGTATTAAGAAACAACCTTTGTAATAAAAAACACATTTACATAATTGTTCAGAGTTTATTTAGTGTTGTAGAAGTTTTTTGGCAGTGATCACAGCTTTGAGTTTACTTCAGTATTTCCCAGCTTTTCAAACCCTGGACAGGTTCTTCAATTCTTCTCTTTGCTGTGTTTTGAGTTGTTGTCATGCTGATAGATTAATCTTTGACCCAGAGTCTGAGATCCTGTGTGCTTGCATCAGGTTCTTTCTAGGATCTCTGTATTTTTAGCTTCATTCCCTCAATCATGATGGGCATCCCAGTCCCTGTCGCTGTGAAGCATCCCCATTGCATGATGCTCCCACCTCCATCCTTCACTCCGGTGATGGTTTATCCCAGGTGATGAGTGGTATCCTCACCTGATGTTGTGATTATCAGTCATAGATAAAAGGTCATACAGATGTTGCTATGTTCTAGCTGGGATACCAATACCATTTTAGTTATTTCGAGTTTTAACTTGAAGTGTATAATTTAAAAAGTAGATTGTTTCTCCATGACAGGCCCTTCCATCCCACATTCATCAGCTGAAAACGCCAACAACATTAAAGACCTTCAATATTGCTGAGACATTCACATTTGAAGGAAATGGTATAGATGCAGGCGTGCATGAGTTATTGTCTTCGTTTTGATAGCTTTGCTAGATGCATAGAGATACATTTGTACAACATAGGCCTACTGCACTTGTGTAAGCGCACACGAGGGGAGAGAGAACCCTTCGGTGTTCGTAGTCAGTAAACCTAATAAAGCTTGGTTCTCTGGAAATGTTCTAATTGAGTGATTTGAAAACACACAATTGAAGCCGTTAGAACAAAAGACACAGGCATGTCAATAGATTGCACTTGGGGGAATGGATGGATATAGTGTAACCAAATCAAATAACCGGG
The DNA here is from genome assembly GCA_016801125.1 of Novumbra hubbsi. Taxonomy (NCBI): domain Eukaryota; kingdom Metazoa; phylum Chordata; class Actinopteri; order Esociformes; family Umbridae; genus Novumbra; species Novumbra hubbsi. Next base: position 12,591 of record JACXGK010005360.1, on the reverse strand, counting down.
ATCCCCACATTCCAACCATTAAAAGTCAACCACAACCAGTCTCTGCTGCACATATCTGCTGTTTCATTCCCACTATGGAATGCCATTTAGACTTAGCGATCAGAAACCCAATATTGGTCAAACTTAGCCAGTTATATGTTAATATATCTAGGCAGATTGTTCATTAGATATTTCCACATTGTGACATATCTGAAAAAGAATTCATCTAGAATTACATTGTCAAAGACAAATTCTATATCATCATTTGTCTTTGAATAATTTCTAAACTCTCGTTATTGAATAATGTGTGTTTATTTCAAAATCAGTACTTGATTTACACAGAATTTGTGGATAAAATGTGGTTAACATTTTTATTTAGTTGAACCACTCAATCTCTACAAGTAAAAACTACAATATTAATAGAATATGTAAAATTATGATTAAAAAATATATTGAGCAAATAGCAATACATAATGACATTACTTGCATACATTTTCTAATAGGATTTCCACTCTGTGTGGACATTGTCCACGCATGACAGCACATACTCTAAACAGAGTGGAACCTAACATGGTTGGACATTTTGAGGAAACCTCAAAGCTAAGTTATCAATAGCTTTGTGAGTAATTGAAATTGAGTGAGAATGAAAATAAAAATATTACCACGATTTGAATGTCTCTATCAAACATTGGGGCCAGACAAGCTACATGGATCTTCTTAAAAAACAGCAGACGAGTTTTATTTTCCCCCAATACAATATCAAGCTCACAAGGACTCCACATCCATGACATACTGTATTGATGGGGAGTCCAAAATCAAACCTTAAAATATGATTATTCTGTGGTCAGCATTTGATTATACAGCATCTGAAATGTTTATACAGGTATATGACTATTTACTTCACGATGTTCTCCATCAGCACTGCAAGTTCGTTCCATCTGCCATGACAAACAGGCAGTAAGGCAATATTTTGTATGTAGTGGGTTGACAGTGTTGAAGAGGGAAAAGTGGGTCAGTGTTGAGCATTCTAACACATGGAACACACATGGGTACACAAGGGGGATTTGACAAGGGGGCAAAGCCTTTGAACTGCCAATAACAACAGAACACTTCCAGATAGATAGCCAGAAAACAGCTAGATCGTCCACAGAGAGTTGCCAAGTTTCCTACCAGTTGACAGGTCCGTTTGTGATTGTTACAGCTTGAAATGTTTGTTTACTCACAGCCCATCCCTTAACACGGAAGATCCAAACAAACAGTTCATTCTACCGCACAAGTTTTTCACATGCCACATTGCCCCACCCTGCAAATCGTAAACAGTTATACAATATATCATATCTGGGTCACATCACTTGTGTAAAAGGACACACCAACGTTTGTTTCTATTGGCCCCAACCACTCGTGTGTCGCTCCCATCCCGACACGGGGTCTGTGGGGTGGGGGCCCAATGGACGCATGGAGAGGAAGTGGCTAATGTGCTCCAGATGTTTGGGCCAGGGGTATCACCCCTGCCGCAGCTGGGAAAGGTGGGGGACTACAGTCCCTGACTGTAAACATACTGGGACCCTCCTGAACACACCCTTTCTTACAGAAATCCAGTCTAGAGAAACTGACGTGAGAAGATCCAATATGAAGACAGACGTGAAGTCAACAGCACAGCAAAGTTCCTTTGCTCATTTGAGATCTGCAACAAGATCATATTTAGTAACGCAGGGGGATCTTGAAAACTTTTCTGCAGGCGAGGAATAGAGTTGGTTTGTTCGTCCATTATAATGACACCTGAAAAAATTCCCCCAAACTGCCCCCTAGTGGTAAGGAGGCAGAAGTGCTGGTGTGACATTGTGAGTGGGTAATTACAGTGTACTCTTCAGCAGCGAGGACAAAGGCCTCCAGGGGTATCTGTCCAATAAACAGAGGGGTACTTGAGAACATGAGACCATAGGGTTACTGGTTAAATGAATCCAACAGGGCACTTCAGATCTATTTACAAGCTGAAGAGAAATCGGTTGGTTGTAACATAAATGAAAAAGTTGGAAACACAGCACTGCTGACGTAACGGACAAACTTGTACTCACATTTTATTACTTTTAAACATTTATTCAAAAACATGTCTGAAAATGATGCACAACATCAGAAACAATATTCAGAAAATGACAGCTTTAGAAGATATACTAAGACAAAAGTTAACCATTTACACTCAAGATTCTCTAAAAAGCTTGAGCACAAGTAGAAAACATTTACTCACTTATTATGTTGAAAGCAACAAAAAAAATAGGAACACAAACCAAAGTCCAGGTGTGGAAAGTCAAATCCATGTATTGGTAGGTCCTTTTAAATGCAAACAGAGCATTTAGGAATTGTCGTATGTAGCACACCGCAAAACCAGACCTGTATTAGACATCATTACTGCCGAAAAACAGGAACATAAACAGACCCCTGCAAAACATATTTTCTTACCAATAAAATAGCATTTTGATAATGCAAAACCAGGAACCTGACCACAGCCTACAAGTGATTGGTTTTTACACCTGCCTACAATATCAAAATAACAACTAACCTTTAAAACAGTGAAAAAACAAGAAAGAAAATATTTGTTAGTCAACAAACGAGTGTCTCGCCTCCTCCGTGAAGACATGTGAACCTGTCTCACCTCCTCCATGAAGACATGTGAACCTGTCTCACCTCCTCCATGAAGACATGTAAACCTGTCTCACCACCTCAGTGTAGTAGCTGGTGAGGGTTGCCAATAGACGCATGGCATACAGCGCTGCTTCAACAAAACCATGTCTTACCAGATGCCTCCCGTTAATGGCGGATGAGGAGATTACCCCCTTTCTACAGAGAGCACTGCTGTCCACCTGCTGTGGGAAGGCGCATTATATCTAATCAATTAAAATGAAAATAATTATCTCTAATCATCGTCTTCATCAATCAGGACCCTCCGTCTCCTGCGCTTGGCGGGGGCCGAGTCAGTGTCCTCATCCGCCTCCAGGTCCATAGTCAGGGAGTTTTCATCTGTCACAAAATAAGCAGTTTGTTTGCAAAACAGCACCATATTAAATAGTTGGTAAACCATTTAGGGCAAAACAGTTGGTTGAACTGACTTGCAACCAGGGCTGTAATTGGTAGTTTGTTGATAAACTGCCAGGGCTAGTTAATGAGGACATTAAGGTAATGTACCTCTCTCTTCATCGCTATCCAACAATACCGCTCTGCTTCTTTTGGTGGAGGGCTTCTTCTCTGAGGATCTTTGTAGGTAATAAGAGACAAAACAGTTAGAGCAGCACCAGCTGACCGATGGCTACTGTTAAATAAGATACACTAACTACTGTCAAGAAAGAGTTCAATAGCTCACTTCTGAGGTGAACCGTCTGAATTTTTCTGCTCAACAGCTGTAAAATCTGTGAAGAGAATAAAACAAAGGAATGGCTTGTGAGATCCGGTGTAGAGGAATGCTCAAATTCATTTTTCTGACAAAAATCTTGATGGGCAGTTCAACAAAGTACATCCCGGTCCGAAGCCATGTCTTGAATCGCCTTACCAGTGTGTTCTGCTGAGGCTGACCCAGAAGGCTTCCTCTTGCGGGCCAGTAGCAGGGCTCGGAGGGCCTGAGACCTCTGCTCATGGGAGTCCGCTTCACCCTGCTTGATGGGACTATGCTCTAACCCCTCCTCCTCAGCCAAAGGCTCCTCACGGGAGCCAAGTGCTGCTGCCGCCCCCCTCAGTTGGGACGGCCTCATCTTTGCGGGAATCCTCCAGAATGACTCCTGAATGGTCACACAGCAGAAACCCATTAGCATGTTGAAATTTCGAAAAACACAGACAAACCATTTCACAGCCTTTTACCCAAAATGGGTAGAAAATACACTGAGGACTCCAAGACTTACCTGTTCATCGGCCGGTGCTCGAACCCCTATTTTTCGCAGTAACCTCTGGAAGCTGGGTTTCTCCATGGCGTCCTCATTCTCCTCCGTCAGAGGGACAAGTGGTATTGGTTGATAAGAGCCTGATGACAAAACCAGAATATCACTCACTACAAACGTGATCAAATTTGTCATAAAACCAATTAAATGGCATAGACAAAAATGACAGGACCCTTAATCTTAAAAATGTGTTGCCTTTAGAGGCAATCACTGCAATCCGACGTCCTCTGTAGCTCTTAATGACACTTCTGCACCTGTTAACATGTAGTTTGGCCCACTCTCCCTGAGCAAACTTTTCCAACTGTTTCAAGTTTCATGGGTACCTTCTCCAGAGAAAATGTTTCAGCTCTTTCCATTGATAAAATTCAGATCAGGACTCATCGGTCACTTCAGAATAGTCAAATGTTTTGTTCTTATCCATTCTTGGGTGCTTTTCACTGTGTTTGTAATCATTATCTGGTTAGAGGACCCATGACCTGCGACTGAGACAGAGCTTTCTGACACTGGGCTGTACGTTTCTCTCCAGAATGCCTTGATAGTCTTGAGATTTCATTGTGCCCTGCGCCGATTCTTGTCACACTTTGCCAGATGCAGGAAAGCAGCCCCAAAACATAACCAAGCCTCCTTCACGTTTCATTGGAAGTATGGTGTTCTTCACTTATAAAGATTAATTTTGTCGTCTGCGAACAGCTGATGTGACATGCCAAAAAGCTCCAGGTTTGACTAATTTGTCCAAAGGACATTCTCCCAAAAGGATTGTGGCTTGTCAATATGCATTTTAGCAAACTACACTGTGGCTTCTTTATGTTTTTCTTTCAAAAGAGTCCTTTTGGGTCTGCTTCAATGGAGCCTACTTTCGTTTAAAAAGTGACAGGTGGTGTAATCCTTCTGTTCATTCTTGGGTCGATTTTCCTCTTGCGGCGGCGCTCAGGGTTGTTGGCTACAGTTCCATGACCTTGAACTTCTTAATTATATTTGCAACTGTCTCAGGAACATCAAGCTGCTTGGAGAAGGTCTTGTAGCCTTTACCACGCGTGGCTATTACATTCTTTCTGATCTCATCAGACATCTCTTTCCTTTGCCTTCTCTGGTGTATGTTCAGTGTGGTGCACACAATGATACCAAACCGCACAGTGACTACTACTCTCCATTTAAATAGGCTGAATGTCTAACTACAATATTGGAGACATGTGCCATACTAATTAAAGAAACAATTTATTTTTAAATATCACTATAATCCAATTATATAATATATTTTCTAAGGGGTACCAACAAACGTTTCCATGTTTTTACAGCTAGCTTGCCTTATTCTAAGACATACGAAGGGCATGCAAGTATACATGATACAATAGCTTTTAATTCCATGACTTTTCAGGAAGAGTGAAGCATTATTTCAATGAGCTGCAAGCTTTAAAACAAATTTGACCATGTCTGTACTATATATTCTGTCTGAAATCACTCATAAGACGTGGGAGCATTTAAAGAAAACAATGCATTCATATGAATGAATCAAAAACACAAGGCGCACTAACCTTCTTCCTCACGGTCATCTGCTGTTCTGTTCAGGCAGTTCTGTAGCCACAATAGGGGTCCTGACATACCTGTTACAAAACCACACAGCAAAAACCACACAACAAAGAGTACATGATTTTCTTTCTAATTTTACATTTTGATCAGCTGGCCAAACGGAAATCAATGACTATAGTGACCCCAAGAAAAGGTGTTCTTAAAGAAGCCCAAACACAAATGCCCTGCTCTGACCTTCCTGCTGCAGGGTGTACACCAAGGTCCCTACACGGGCAGTCTTCTCAAAGGTGTTCTCCTTCTCTGCCACCCTGCCTCTCCTTCCCCTGGCCGCTGTATCCTGCCTCTCTTGTTCCTCCTCCTCGCTCTCCTCAGAGTCATCGTCCTCCTCGCGGTCCATCTGCTCTTCATCTGGCCCTCCAGTGAAGTCAGATAGGAACTCCTCTTCAGTCTAACAGATGCAGTTATTATAAAGCCATGTGAACCCTATTTTAGAACATTCAATCACACCAAAAAGAAATATCTTAAATATGTGCTCATACCATCTCCAATCCCACTGCAGAATGCTTCCTTGGAGGGTTTGGGTTGCGTTGTCTCTTCTTGTAGAGTTCTCGTCGGTCTGAAACTAGACCCATGCTGAGCAGCTTCTCGACCAGGCGGGCGCGTGAACGTTTAGCCATCACTTTCTTCAGGATGTTGCCCAGTATGTCTATGGGAAAAGACAACCACTCATAACTGAGCTTAGGTACTTGACTGTGCTAAGATGAGCTTGTCTGACACGCAGTGATCAAAAAGCTGGTAAACCATACAAACCACAGACCAATAATTCACCTATTTTGTACAACTCCAAGCAACTCTTCTTTTTTATCGTAGCGAATATTTGGGCCAGGAAGTAAAACTACCCATACAAGTAAGTAGACCAAAACTTAAGAGATTTATTTCAGCTTTCATTTAGCTTACATTCTATATTTGGTAAATGTCGACTGTATGATTCAGGTTCACTCTCAAACTCCTGATTACAATGTTTCATAATAATGAAGAAAACATGGTATCTTCAGTAAGAGTCCTACCATTTGAGCCTCGGAATTCTTCAAAGAGCATCTTGAGCTCCTCCTCCTGTTCTTCTGTCCACAGTATGATTTGTGTGCCTTTCCTTCGCGGAAGTAAGATCAGAGGCTACAAGTCATTGGTTGTCCTTCTCATTCTAAGGTTAGTAATGACATGTAAGCAGTATATTACATCCCCTTATTTAACATAGAATCTCATCTCTCTGGTAAAAGCCGCCCGGTGACACCGTCAACCTTGACGTGGCAAACCCCAGACACTGACCTCTGTTGCTTCAGGTCTCGGACACTGTCTACTAGCCCCGTGGCCACCATCTGGGCCACCAGTTGCCGACGCGTACGGGTGGTGTTGCTGAGCAACGGCAGCAGAGTCTCCACAATGTCGGGCACTAGGAGGTCGAACATTCGGGGAGAATGAGAAACAAGCACACGGCATCCACGAACATCTGCATGGGACCGCAATGCCACAACTCACCTCCAGAGTCCCGGTGCTCCTCATAGAGCGTCCTTAGTTCCTCCTCCTCCTCCGCGGTCCATTTAGCCTTCTTCTTGGATCCCGCTCTAAAAACACATGCAGGCAATTTGTTTATTTCTAAAAAACAACCCCTCTATAACTAATCCAGAACCCCCCCCCCCCTTACACACACACACACACACCCTTCTTCCGGCTTGCCGTAGCCCTCGGTCATCTCTCGCACTGCTCCCACATTCTTCCAGAAGAGCAGCTCTACATAGGCCTTGTCATTCCTAGCTGCTAGGGCAAAGAAACGCTTCAGCACGAATTTAGCAAAGGTCACCAGCTCCTGTAGGAGGAAGAGAAAACATCGGAATATGTAAGTACTATATTCATGGGTTAAATGTATGTTATTGAAAAATAACTAATATGTACTATAAAAAGAAAAGAAAAAGAAGAAATAAAAATGTGACCGTCTGCTTGCGTCGATGACTTTAAAACGTCGAGGTCATATTGATAAAGCACCAAAAGGTAGAAGAGACTGAAACAAGGGACTTCATGCCACGCTGCAAAACAAATGTTCCACACGGTACCCTAATGAACAGGACCCGGCATGGGGTACCTTATAGGCAGCGGCACTGGGGTCCGCCAGGATCTTGTTGAAGATGCAGAAGACGGAGAGCTGGAACAGCAGGGCGTCCATCTTGAGGTCCACGGCCAGACGGTGCAGCATGCGTGTGATGCAGTGGTTGGTGTGGGCGGAGTTCTGGGAGTAGGTCCGGAGCAGGAGAAGATACGGTCGCACAATATTGGAGTTGGCAAATCTGGCGAAACACATTGGACAGTGTGGAGTTCCGCTTGTAGCGATTGTGATGAAACACATCCTAATGCTATAACTAAAAGGTGTCGTGTGGAACACGCGCAGGTTCTCACGAGCAGGTTCTCACAAGCAGGTTCTCATCACAATAGAAAGCTAAAGACAATAATACTTATTTCTTTCACCTCTTAATGAAGTCCAGGAAGTTGAAATCCGTCTCAGACACACGTACGGATTCTAGTTCTTCTTCGACCTCCAACTCTCCATCTTCCTCTTCCTCCATCCCAGGTTCTGAAGAAGGCCCTGGGAACACAAAAAGCTGTTACGATAGAAAACATAAATGTAGAGTGTGTATTCTCTGCTGTCGTTTGGCAGGAGAGGTCAGAGCAGGAGGTCTGTGATCAAATGGATCCAAGGCATAAAGACAGCTAAATAGCAAGCATCTCCCAAGGACTCCACACGTTCTACCTAATCAACAGGTCTGGAACCACACAGGCGGCATGTTGCCATGACTTCCCAGGAGTAACGATTGTAGACCCCAAAACTATTTTGGCAAACCTCCAACCTTTCTGGAGCAAATCCCACAACTCGGCTCCTCCAAACAATTCCTTAATCAGTCTTAAAACCTAAATGTGCCCAAAGTGGTGCAGTTGCATGTTGTTTTACTACTGCAGCATATATTACAGCATATATTACAGGCATATATTACTGGCTAACTATTTGAAATTGCTCATTCTAAAACTATTATGCAGGCCATCCTAATGCAGCAAAACAGGTCTGTATGCTGAATAGATTCATTCAGAGGAATTACATGTAAAAGGATGATTCCTTTAATGTTCAAATGTAGGCCGAAATCTGAACAAAAACAGATCATTTCAAATGCATTTCAATGTACATTATATAAATAATAATCAAATATGGATGGACACGACTAAATTCAAAATAGTTTACACTCTTTTTTTCTTTAGTCGATCAGAGTTGATAAAACAAATAGGCGACTGAAACATGATTTTGGAATCTACACAATGTGCAAAAAAGTCTGCCACATCATAAGAACTGGCTCAAGTAATCGCAATCAGGCAGCTATGTAATAACTGCAACAGTCCTAACTACAACATATCGTTTCGGTATCTAGTCATTAATGGACCTGTGCGAGGGAAGATGCACAGCCTTACGACTCACGAGGCAGATTAGCAAAGAGGATCTGTTTAAGGAGCTCCAGTTCCTCTTCTGGCTCCACGTCCGCTGACCCAAACACGTCTCCCTCTGGCCACACCTCCCTGAACACGGATGAAGAAGGACTCTCAATCACATTGCCACAATGTGACCAACTCCGTGGGTGGGGGGTGGGGTGAATACTCATTCAATCAATTGGATAATTAACAGCCCCTTAATTAAGGGTGTGAACTTCAGAGTGGCATAGATCAAGCCTAGTCCAGGACAAAAAAAACTGGTCAATTATTATAAATTCCGTGTAGATTATTCCACTAAAGATAATTTTTATTTATTTTTCGCCCGAGACTAGGATTCATCTGTGACTGGGAAAAAAAATGGGTTCATCTTTTAGATGCGTCCACACACAGTATATGGGGGGGGGGACCCCTGGACTGACCTGGCCGCTCGTAGGAGACCCAGAGCCTCAGGGCCCAGCCTGCTGAGCAGGAGATCCTGGACACGCACCATGGCCTCAGTCCTCTGCTCCTCCAAGGGAGTTCCAGATGCAGCGTCAAAGGGCACAGCTCCTTCCGTCAGAGCCTCAGACAACTGCGGTCACACAGGCAAGGACACCCAGATTCAACCACCATTTTACTATTTAAATTCAGACTTTATTACAAGCCAAACCCGCAGAACATAACCGGGGTAATCCAGATCCCTCAACCCTGTGGCTGTTCCTGAAGACGGTCCTCAGTTGGCAGAACCTGAGACAACGCTAGGGTCATGTGTTTATGTACTGGGTGGTGATTGGTCGCTTTAGGTTGGCATTACACGAAGCTCCTTCCATGTCATTTTGGCTGCATGCAAAGGAGTTGCAGCTTGATGGCTTTGTGTAACCACCTGCAACTAAGAAACAGCACGCCTGCCACTTGCTGTGGCCCTGGTCATGGTGAACAGAACACACCACAGACAAAAGGAGAACAATCAAACGTGGTCGGTCATTATGTCAGTGTACCCTGACATATCACAGCAGCTTCCACTGAACTTGTTCAACATGCACGGCACTAGATAGCTGCTCTAGCTTGCTTGGTTTTATTGTTAGCTTTGAACTTTGAGATTTAATTCAAGGGTTCATTTATCCGCAGTGGATAAACCCTGTAATACATAACTTATTACTATTAAAATAAGCATAGTAGATATTTAAAAATGACCTGAAAGCCGCTGTCCCGGAGCTCCTGCGCCACAACGATCCAGGTCTCCTCCAGAGCCTCGGGGGTCGTCTCTATAGGCGTGGGCTTCTTCTGGCCCTTCTTACGCTTCACACGCTTCTTCTGCAGGAGCGAGGAGTAGAGTTGGATACTGGAGTTCAAGGGTTATGTGAGATCAATGTACGAATGCATGTTTTGTTATTTAAGCGTATCCAGAGATAAAGGGACAAGAGGCCATATGTGTTCAATTGATGCAGTCGATTATAGCAACCAAAAAGGCAACACTTAATTCAATACTTTTAAAAAAGAATTGATCTCTTTCCCTTAGCTTGACGGGTAGGTTATTAACACGTAACAACAATACGTAAAGGTAGGACTCCTACAGTTATGAGAAGTGACACCTACTCAACATATAGCCAGATGTGTAGCTGCGCTGTACAAATAGTTGGTCAGGCATGTTCTAGTCAATTACAGTGTTTTCAGAAAGATCTTCAGCAAATCACAGTAACTACTGATAGTCCAAGAAAAGTCGTCCCTCCATGTCTGTAGCACTTGCCTGCACAACCAGGTTGTTGCGTCCCTTGCAGAAACGCTCCAGCATACGCAGGAAGAGGTGTGTGGACTCTACCAGGTCCCTGAGGAACGAGCGTGGCTGCTTGGTCGCGTCGAACTTCCTCAGGAGAGTCAAGAAGATCTCTCGGTACTCCATCAGGTAGAAGATGTTACCTGGACGGAAGATGAAGTTAAAAAGGGGAAACAAAGCGGGAATGAAGAAAGAGAACGGCAGCGCTCTTACTTTTGATCACATTGGCACTCTGCCTGATGTTCCCGTCCTGTGAGCGGTCCATCTCATTCACCGTCAGCAGCAACTCCTGGTACGCTTTCAGGGCCAGGTGCATTCTGGGTAAGATCCATGTTTTGTTACACATTCAAAGCCAGAAAGGTATTAAAAAGGTCAAACTATCCCGCGTGGACTCCAAATAATCAAAGTATTTGTATGAAAGTTACTACAGACAAAAACATGCATCTCAATTTCTGACCTTTAGGCAATAAAGTGCTCATGAAATAATTCCAAAGCCTGTTGACCACACCCACCTACATGACCAGGATGTGGCCTCCTTGCGGTCGGTGAGCATCATCTCATAGTAGTTGGTGATGTTGCGCTCGATGAAGTGGAACGCACGGATAGACATGGTCTCGGACACCAGGTCGGCACGGAAGCCATTGCCGCGGTTGAAAGCCATGAAGAAGCTCAGGGCCCAGAGGTAGTAGGTCTCATCGTGCTGCTGTGCCTGTTCCCTGACCAGCCCCTCCTGTGGAACCACGCACACCAGATGACAGGCCGTCTCATCTGACTAAATATGCCTCAAACCTTTCAATTATTTTATTTTGTTAAACAGATTCCTAAGGTAAAAAACAACATTTGTTCTCTTTTTTTAATGGTCAAGCATAGGTGAGAAAATTTTCAGCCAAGAGCAATTGCGGCAAACTCCTTTGCACAGTGACGCAAAGGAAGAATTCGTACACCCACGATTCGATTTGACCTTAAATAAGAAAAACACCTGTCAGGAACTGGCCGGACGCTCTAAGTACTAAACCTCCCAAGAACCAAGGCTTGGTCAGTCCCCCGTCCAGCGTGCTCATTCCCTGGGGTCGGCCATGGTGCCGCGTTGAGACCCTTCCTTCCCCTCACCTTGACCAGGTACATCAGGCGGTTGTAGCAGTTCTCCAGGAAGTCCACACAGAACGTGCGCAGGAAGATGCGCACGTTGAGGGCGGAGCGTCGTTTGCCCTCCCGGTCCGGAGCCTGCTGCTTCCGCTTGGGCACCCGCCTCACCGCCTTGCCCAGGTCGTGGGTGTAGTTCTGGAACTAGTTGAAGAGGACAAGAGGGGTACGAAGGGAAATGAGTTGTTAGGAAAACAAAAAGATGGCTCAAATTCCAACAAAGATAATAGTCTTTTCGAGTCTCTTACATTGTGAAGGCCTCGGTGATAGATCACATCTTTCTCTCCGATGGACTTGAGTCCCTGAACCACATAGGAGCCTCCAAAACGAGAGTGTCTAAAGAAACAAAACAAAACAAAAACGCATAAAAAACTAAAACTAAATCTCAGTGTAGTCACCTGGTTCCTCTCCATAACACTCAGGTCAATCTCAGTGTAGTTACCTGGTTCCTCTCCATAAAACTCAGGTCATCTCAGTGTAGTTACCTGGTTCCTCTCCATAAAACCCAGGTCAATCTCAGTGCAGTTACCTGGTTCCTCTCCATAAAACTCAGGTCAATCTCAGTGTAGTTACCTGGTTCCTCTCCATAAAACCCAGGTCAATCTCAGTGTAGTTACCTGGTTCCTCTCCATAAAACTCAGGTCAATCTCAGTGTAGTTACCTGGTTCCTCTCCATAAAACTCAGGTCATCTCAGTGTAGTTACCTGGTTCCTCTCCATAAAACCCAGGTCAATCTCAGTG
>JACXGK010005359.1:12991-33536 GCA_016801125.1 Novumbra hubbsi | reverse complement strand
CGGGGGGGGGGGGGGGAAGCCTTAATAGGATATAGTATCAACTTTTCTTAACTCGACCAAACAACCAAAAGTGAGCCGGAATCCCAAGCCCCATTCTTCTCGGGTTCACCATGTCCACTTAGTGTGCCTGGCTCTCTGGTCCTTGTTGAGACTGTGTGAATGATATGTCTCAAGTGGCCTGTAAAGAGACTGAGCTACCACCTCTCTGTTCTCACTGGGGTCTGGTGGGCTAATGATGACCACCCACCACAGCACAGGCCCTTTCTCTCTCTGATGCCTCCACAGCCTCTACCTTATTCACAGGGAAACACGGATATCTCCATTGCCTCTGACCTAGCCTTATCAACCCATGGAAACTCTCCTGTCTCCACTGTCATGATACTAAATGCATGAGGTAACAACCGGCATTAGTTCCAGTGCATCAGAACACTAAAAACTTCCCAGGTGTAAAGATATTTTGAATGATAACACTTGGGAGAGGTGCCATTTCGCACCCAAGTCTTTTATCCGTAACTCGCAAAAAGAAAAGAGTGGAGCTCTTCGTTCTGCCTTCCATCCTCACGTCATAAATGACCCAGGACTTAATCAAATATCTCAACACTTACGTAAGACTCTATGTAAACCTGGGTTCAACGAGATGAACACCCACTTAATTCAATAACTGTCTTAGCTCTCAACCCATGGACATTCCAAATGTCTCAGTCTTAATAGGGTCAGGATAGGTGTATAAAGTGAACCCAAAAGGCTACCCTAACACAGATGATGTACACACATGCGGTTGTTACAAAAAATAAATGAAAATAAACATTTAAATGGAACCATAACCCTAACGTGGTGGTGGAGAAGGTAATGCTTTATAAAAACAGTAAGGGGGGTGTTAGGCAACAGTCTTTGTAAATAGGAGATCCTCAACAGAGGTGGTGTTTGCTCTCTTTTTGGGAAGGTAGTGAGGGCAGGGAACTGGGGATCTGACCGGAAGATCAAAAGAATGTTGGCTTACCTTGGGTCCAGTCATCAGGAAATTATTCACTGACCTGGAAGAGGAGACAGCTTATTAACTCTGGGAAACTAAGTGTCATTCAGCAAGGACCGAAATTCCACAGCTAGTTCACATACTCATTAGGTATCTTTAATGACTTGTACAATGTCTATGTACTATGTTACTAAAACACTCTTATCCATATATTATATATATAAATATTAGTATTATTCGTCTTAAATCAAACAGTAATAAAGCGTAATTATGCAACTTAAATACCATACTACTAAGGTATTATTATCGATCATAAATAACATAGAGCTAACGCGTAAGTTAACATACTCTGATAGGCTCATGTAATGTGTCCTGCTGCCAGGACAAGATTGTTTTTCTCCCTCAATTACCATCTCATTAAATAACAATCCGTAATAACATTTAAGAACATATTAAACCATTCATTTTTCAAAAAAAACTAAAAATCCCAAATAATTGTAACCACCGCGTGCTGGTCAATAACCATGGAATTAAAGTGACATTTATTTTATATCTGTTATGTAGAATTTCTTTAACACCTATAAACTAAGACCATTCGTAAATATATTAAATCGATGACTAGCAGGCCTACTGCAAAAATACTTTGTTACGTATCCAGACTCTCATAGAAAACAGAAAAAATAAGAAAAATATAGCTTCATAAGTTTAAAGTTTTGAACAAGAAAATATTGAATTGTCATTAAATCATTTTTCATCACGACTTTCTCATAAATAAAAATCTAAAATCCGAACAAAATGAGGTTGTTTTTTACGTCAATTTGAAAGAAATTATATTTTAGGGATAAATAAAAAAAACATATATTCCCAAATTGTCTCTGCCAAAGGAGTATTTCATTACCAAACTTCCTATAACGTAGCCCTGCTTTGCGTTCAATAGATATGGCAATCACAAATAAGTTTAAAACTTACCAGCTGCTGCAGGACCGTGTCATGTGAGACATCAAAATGAAGATATAGTAACAGATCTCCAAATGCATGAACATCCTGACAGAAAGGAGAAGAGGATGGTATGCACATTCAGCAGCTCTCTAAAAGAGGGTAAAGGATATACTGAGAGCTACCAGCCCTGTACAACTTCACTCCACTCTGGCTGTAGGCCTATATGCTAAGGGTCTCATGTGGGACTCACTCGAGGGGGGCTTTGAAATTGACCCACTCTCATCCCAACAAGCGATTATCTTCTTAATTAAAGATTTTCCCCTTCTTACTCCTTGGACCAATCAGAAAGAGCGAACAGAGGACAGATTGAAATGATCAAAAGGGCACCGTAGGCCTCGCGCAGACAAATAGCAACCAGGGAAGCGTTTCTCCGTGCGGCATTCTGAAGGTTTCAGTACAAAGTAAATTAATATTAAACCGGCGAAAAATAAACTGTTCTGGTGGAGTTTGCGCCCTGAAAGCTTATCAGTACACCGTCTTCAAAGAGTTTGATACAGTGATAAGTGATAACTAACGGATTAGCCAGGTATTATCTGCTTGTAACAAACATGAGATGTTATTTAAATACTTGGGGATTTCTTATAGGTGTATTCTTGAGGAAATTGGCCTGGTTTTACACATGTCACGTGCGATGTAATCAACGGTTGTCCTTTTAAAACATATAATATGTCAAATTAAAATACCAATGTTTGAGATTCAATTCAGCTTGGACATCATCTGACTTTTAAAATAACTCACAGTTTGCCCAAATAAGGTTATAATTTCTAAATTCTTATAATATAAATTCTTGGAAACATTCTTAATGTTTTAACGAAAACGAAATAAACAACAGAAAACATAACATGAATAAATGAAGACAACAGTTTTAAACAAAGATATCCAATACTCTACTCAAAGAACATAGGGTATTGATCATTGTTTAGCCTAACTTAATCAATCAAACTTTCCATCTCTATTTAAACCAAATTAATTAGGGATCGAAAGTATTAATGCCGATCGTTTTGGGAGTGGTTAGCAGATCCCTTTAACAAGACATAATTACTCGACCATGAGTTGATAAAAGGAGCCGTTAATTATCTTCATAGAAATCGAGAAATAAGTAATGGCCTAAAATACATTTTAGTTTGAATAAAAATCTGTTTTGTTAACGGGCCTTCAAAATTAACGAATTAACGGATCAATGAATTAAACGCGCATAAATATTCAAGTTTGGGAAATACCTAGATTAAAATACATAAATGCACATGAAGCACACACGCCATGTGCATAATGGATGCTCTATCAAAAAGGCTGTTTAGTCTTAATGCTCACTTCCTTAAATGTATAACATTAGGTCTGAGTACATAAGAGCAGTCTCATTATTGGTAATAAACTACTTCAACTAAATGAATGTATGGATCACGTCTGTCCTTCGAAATTCCATTGTGTAGGCCTACAGTTGTAATTCAGCCACATTTTGTTAACGGGCCTTCTTAAGTAATCATTTCACCCATCAAAGGCTGCTGTAGCTCGTGAGAAACGGATATACGTTTCACCTCACAAAACCAAACGTATTTACATTGAATGCGATGACATTTTGCGATAACAGAAAAAAGGGAACCGGGGATTAAGGACTCAAGCCATTGATAAAACTGGCTATTTGCATCACTAATCCAGACGGTTGCTATCTGACTTCTCATGCGGGGTATTGTGTCCAACTAACCTCTCGTCTGACCCTTTAAAGCCATATATCCCTGCTCCTTTGACGTCCGTGCATCTTCTTGTGTGCAAATTAGGATTAGGAGAAAGTGATTTGAGAAGGTTCATTTGTGGGATGTTTTTGGATTACGTTTTTAAGAGGATTCACCGATAACTGATGAAAACCAGTTTCGTCTTTGTTTAGGTATATTTTACAAGGTGTTGGCGTGTGCGCTGGTGTATAGTGTATGTTTAGTGCAATTTACGGATTTTTTGTTTATTGGGATGATGATGAGTATACTGCCTTCTCTTTTTACAATCAGCAATTTTCATGACATTAAATGTTATTTGTTTATCTTACAATGGCCGTATGCTATGCACAAATGTTCCAAAAAGCAACTGGTAGGAAAACGTTTAAATGTAGCCTACTGAATATGGGAGTAGTTTCTTGAGAAAAACATAAAAAATATAAATAAAGTGGTGTAAAGTAGTGTTTCTCCAAATGTGCTAATCTCAAAGGTACTGCAGGTCTGTGAATCTACTGTTTCTTTGTCTTTAAAAAACTGTTTTACTCATCATTATTGAGAGTCTGAATTGGGAAAATGTGGTACACATTTAAAATAATGTCATCACTTTTGCACCATACATTTGCAAGCCAGTTCAGACCAATCACACAGTGATGCTATATATTTGATTTAAAAACATTTACTGCGCTTCACATTTCTATGATAGGCTTACCAGTTCAACTTCCTCACCTGATACATGTTTACACATTGTGTCTCAGCAGCTTTGACCGTCTAATTAGCAGGACTGAAGATACTTGCCTACTTGGATGTCCGGCTGATCTGCGCTCCATGTCACTGGCCCATGATAATCAGCCTTCCATGGGATGATGGACTGTGAATCCCCTAGGACTTGTCAAAGCCTGTCTGACCCAGAAATGTCTCACTGCATTCCTTGTACACCTCACTGCATTCCAGTACACCTCACTGCATTCCCTGTATACCTCACTGCATTCCCGTACAGTGGATAAAAAGGAGAAGCTCAAGGTGATGAGCATGTTCTGGACAGTGGAATTTGCTTTCCAGAATCTAAAACACGTTGGAATGTGGTACCAAGTCACTGTATTGCCTCCAGAGGGCACAGGAGTACTTGAATTGCTCACTGGCTTGTTTGGCTTCATTGTATATAGGGTTGAAAACCATGCAACACACCTCCTCTCTAGGTCAGGCCTTTTTCCCTGAAAGTGAACCAGAATTGGTGAGGCCACATTAGAGACAACATCAGAGACAACATCAGAGGCAACCCATTGCAAGATGTGATTTTCCCATGAATGGTTTCTAGGGGTCACTGTTGTCCTGGATCCTCTGTTTTAGAGGTGGCCGGCCGGATTGTTTAAGGCTTTTCTTTTTACGTGTTCTTTTTTGTGTACAAAAAACAATACCATTGAGTTCTACTGGTAGCACCAAAACCTCCAGTCCAAGACGGATCACTAGAATAGGCAGAAAGCCCCATCCACAAATCAACCCATCATCTCAGAAGACTATGCTACTCTTAGTGTGATGCTAGACAGCTGTCCCTCATCACCTCCTCCAGTCCCTGAAGGACAGTACTATCAAGCAGCAAAAAGGATGTAATGTCAGACCTGTGGTTAACCGTCCAACATACCACAACTGTCAGCCAATCAACATTCAGAATTCACTTCACCCAGTTTATTATTACCTATGATTTAAGTCAATTGAAATGTGTACAGTGTGTCCAAAGTATGTGAAACCTTAAGAAGGCTTAGCGTTATTCAACTGGTGATGCTATACAATACATGCAACAGCTTGTGAGTACAGTATTTTGGCACTAAGGGTTTTCATTGGTTTTCATCATGCATGTGTATTTGCATACATGCATTTACTTCCATATACACTATACATTCAAAAGTTGAATGGTAGTGTATGTACTTAGAAGTGACATTGCTTTCAATAAAAACATAAATTAAATTAATAGGGAATTACAGTTATTGACATGGTGAAAAATTATTAAAATAAGAATTGTCCCTCAAACTTTAACTCTAGTTGTCAATTTGTTTAGGTAATCTGAAGAGATTTCACTCCGTGCTTCCTGCAGCACTTCCCACAGTTCTGTTTGTTTGATGCCACTTCTTATCTACCATACAGTCAAGATGTTACCACAACAGTTCAATAGGGTTAAGATCTGGTGACAGTACTGACCACTCCCTTATAGACAGAATACCAGCGGAGTGCTTCTTCCCTAAATAGTTCTTGCATAGTTTAGAGCTGTGCTTTAGGTCATTGTCCTGTAGTAGGAGGAAATTGGCTTCAACCAAGCTCTGTCCACAAGATATGGCATGGGGTTGCAAAATGGAGTGAGTCATCCTTTATTAAGATCCCCTTTACAATGTAAAAATCTCCCACATTATCACCACCAAAGCACCCCCAGACTATCACAGTGCCGCCACCATGCTTAACAACTGGCAAACACACCTCCAGTACCTTTTCATTTGTTTGCGTATCACAAATTTCATCTTTGTGATCAGAACACCTCAAACTTAGATTAATCTGTCAATAACACTTTTCACCAATATTCCTCTGTCCACTGTCTTTGTTTCTTTTTTCCATTGTAATCCTTTCTTTTTATATGCCAGTCTGAGATTTAGCTTTTTCTTTGCAACTCTGCCAACATCTCAGAGTCCCCTCTTCTTTGCTGCCTTTGAGGCTGATGTCTTACAGGTATTATTTAAAAAAGCTGCCACTCTAATGTATTTGTTGTCTTATTTAGTTGTGTACGGGGACCTCCAATCCTCTTTCTATTCTGGTTGGAGTGCTGCCCTGTGAGGGGAGTAGTACACAGTGTCATACATGATCTTCCGTTTCTTGCCAATTTCTTGCATGAAATATCCATAATTTCCCCGAACACAAATAGACTGATGATTTTCAGATTTTTTTTTTTGTTCCTTGCTATTTTGAGCCAGTAATCAGACCCACTATTGCTAGTGCTCCAGAAACTCTCTAACTAGTCTAAGAAAGGCCAGTTGCATTGTTACTTTAATAAGCACAAACGTTTTCAGCTGCCTAACATAATTGCAAAAGGGTGTTCAATTATTACAAACTTGGATTAGCAAACACAATATGACGTTAGAACACTGGACTTGATGGTTGCTGATAATTCTATAAAAAATCCTTAATTTCTAGCATAACATTTATTTCCAACATTAAGAATGTCTACACTGAATTTCTGCTAAATTTGATGGTATTTTAAAGGTAAAACAAACTTTCGAAAGCTAGTGTATATAATTTACGAACTCCAGATAAAACAAGGAGGAATAATATAAAATTATTATATGCTGGGATGAGTGGACAAATGCATCCGGACCATCCTGTAAGTCACTGCAGTATGCAGTCCAGTCACATTCCTCTTGGCATTAACAACACAACCAATGCACTTGTCTGACTAAATGGTTATAGAAACCCATGTGGAAACATTGCAGTGAACTGAATTCCTCCTAAGCTTTGCTTAAGTTTCACTATCAGTAAATTACTCAAAAAAACGTTAACGCTAACAGTTGGACAGAAAATCCAGACAAGACAACTTGTTGAGTTAAGATGTTTCACAGTGTGGGCATAGAACTGCAGCGTGATTACCACAGAAGTGTTACAGAACTGGTGCGTATGGTCTGACACGAGGCAGCCAATAGAGAGAGAGGTGATGTCACTAGACGCTGGGCTGAGCCTGACGGCAGAGCAACGGCCAAAAAGGGGCTTCTCACAGACAGACAGCGATACTACTGGACGAAAGAACTGCTGTTTGTTTTATAATACTTTCACTGTGCTTGCCTGATGCAACAGAACCAATAAGAAAGTCCGAAATTTACAAATCCAAACCCACCCATCATTCCAGTCAGACTAAAGCAAACCACAAGGAATTTGAAATGTTTGAAAGCTTCCAAATAGTATTTTAAACCAGGTCTGTGTCAGCAAGTTGCAAATCTTAGCCAGTCTGCATGGGTTAACACTTCACTGGCCATTTGAGAATAGGCCAAAAAATATATATGCATCTACTTACTTTGACAAATATTGATCTGTAAATAGTGATACTTTACAAGAGAACATAGGCCACACACAGCCCTGCCAAGAGGGATTAATGCATGACCAGCCTTATTAGCTGGAGGAATTACAGTAATATACAGAGCCAGCATGTAAATGATGTGTAGAGAGGGTGTGTTGGAGAGAACGGAGAGATAAAGTATGGTGAGCCACAGAGAGGGTGCAGTACGAAAGTGATCCCTAAAATAGAAAGTAGCACACACCATTTTCTCACAGGCCCTTTATTTGACGATAAGCAAATGGAAATATCAACTTTAAATCAGCTTTGGTTTTGTGACGAGAAAAAACGGCACACCTTGCAATCTATTTGCTTTATTATTTATTCAATGGGCAGCGGGTTTTCAACGCGGTTCTTCACTTTTGACCTTTTAAATTGGGACAGAACGGAGGTATTTGTTTAATCTAATCTTGCAAAAGAGACTGGTGAAAGACAGGGACATGGTGTGTGAGAAAGAGAGACAGAGAGAGGAGGAATAAAACAGCAATTGTAAGACAGAGCGAGACATACCATTGCTCACAACCTCATATATTCTGCCACGCAAACAGGGGATGTCCTAAGAACATCCTGTGAAGTTTTCCAGGGGGGAGTTTTATGATGGTCAAATAATGGTCCCATTGTAATGTTCCCTTGTTCCCCGAGTTTTTCCTTCTCACTTCCTGGGATTCCACAGAAAACCTTATCAGAAACGATTTACAATATTCTTAGGACCTAGTCCTTAACATGTTATGCTCTCAAGGTTCCCAGAATGTCACAGAAAAAACATATCAGGGTTTACAATCTTTTTTACATTTCAAAACTTAGTTTTATAAGACACACAAGACACTAAAGCCACACAGATATAAAAAAAACAACAAACAGAAAAATTTAATTACAGCATCAAAAGGGAAGCCTTTGCAATGAATGAAAATAATCAATAAAAGGATGCAATTTACACACAGACAGAACTGAATCTTTTTTAAGATTAAAAAAACCCCATCACAAAGTAATTGGGAAACAGACTTCCAGACAAGAAGGATCCTATGTCCAGCCAGCAGAGAAGCCAATGCAACAATGTCCACTTGGATTGGGGCAATGAGGACAGGTCTTCCGGGACTCTAAAACCAGCTGTGGCTGCTGGTTAACGTCCAGCACTTCAGACAACATAATGGATTCCCAAAAGCTCTTACGGGCAGGGCACAGAGGGAACACACGACTAAGGTCACATGGGAAGACATGACATCTATAACATTCGGATAGATTTTAGCTATCCTCGACTTAGAAAAATGAGCCCAATGCACAACCTGAAATTGTATAAGGCCAAGATGAGTACAAGATGTAGTGGAGTGGACCCAGTCAATCACCTCATCTCATCACTCCTGTGTGAATATCATGCCCATCTCCCACTGCCAGGCACATTCACCTTTGTTAGTGGAGTGCTTGTCCAGTGACAGAATAGCCAAACGGATCGTAGAGGTTAATCCCTTCAAATCGAGGTTGCAAGGACAAAATGCTGTCCCAGCGTCGGACAAGGGGTTCGGAGGGGAAGCCATGAAACTGTGAGCAGAAACAATGCCTGACTTGCAGGTTACGCAAAAAGTGAGAGGGGGGTAAAGTGTATTTTGAGACCAGAGCAGGAAAACCAGAAAAGACTCTATTGTCATAAAGGTCTTGGAATGTGGTAATACTCATCCTTGCCCAGAGGCAGAAAGCAGTGTCTGTTAGGGACTAGGGGAAGACGTGGTGCTTATTAAAAGGGCCCATAGCCGATGCCGAGAGAAATTTGAAATGACATTGAAACTGATCCCAGATCTTAAGTGTGGAAATGACCCCATGATGGCCAATATAGCGGGAGGGGGGTGCTGGCAGAGCAAGGCAGGAGAAGATGGAAAAATGCAGGACCACGTCTCAAGGCGGCATCATGTGGTATCTGGAGCATGCAAGCCAAATGTCATTTTCTGAAATGGGCATCCCAGTACAAAAATGCAGGTAGTACCAGCCCTCCACTCAAAGCAAGAGGTACCTTAACTCCCAGTTACATTAGAGGTGGAAGTTTGTTTTTCGTTTAGACCTCTTAAGAACATTCTCATCTCATCAGCATGTTCATGGTTAGTTGATGCTTGGCAATACAGGTGGATTGATTTCCTGTTCAGGGCCTCCACCGGATAGGGCCAGTGTCACTGGACCCCCGACTCAGCCTCAAGGTTTTACGCAGCTATGTTATTTTGCCGGGGGGAAAGGGTCGCTCTCTAATTCTTACTTGTTTCCTGTTCCGTTTTAACTTGAGGACATAAGGTCTTGGCCCACACCTCTGGAGGACCAGGCTGGAAAGACCAGGTCCAAAGCCCACCTGGTTCTTTTGCAAATCTAGACGATACCTGACATTTCCAGTGGCCACTCTGACTATTCCTCCCCCCTTCCCATCTGGTTATGCTTCTGACCTAGATTAGGGTTTATACTCTGGAAACAGCCCAAATGCATTTATTAATTATTAAAATGTCACTCGCCAGGAGAGTTCTGTTCACCCCTCCAAGCGTGGTGCCTCTCCTCTCTATTTTCTTACGTTTCTCCCAGCCACTCTGCTTCAACACGGTTGTTACTTTATGGGTGTTTTGTAAAAGCACTTCATGACAACTGATGAACAGGGCTTTATAAATACATTTGATTGATTGATTCTTGGTAGACCCACAAGATAGCAACCAGTAATCTTCTGGGACTAACCAAAACCTATATAAAAACATCCAGACATTAACAATGTTTCATGAGAACGACACTATCCTTTTGGCAAATTCATTTTGGAATTGGTGACTCATCTGATCTAGGCTGCATAAACAGCTTACCTAAGCAATGATATCAAGGATAAAACAGAAAGGGACCAATAACTACTTCTCCAAACAAAACACTCAATTTACTTTGTAAAACGCATTAGCCTTTGTTTATGGTGTATATTAATGAAACCCCCTGATTACATAGCAGACAGATTATTGATAAGAAATACATAGGCAGCAGGGACGGGACCATAGAATAGTAAGACAACACATTGTGTTTTATACAATTAGGAATGGAATGATTACTACAGAATTACCACAAATCTGACAGCAGAACATACCTCTCAACATGTAGAAAATTTGGTTTATTTACGATACAGTGGGTAAACATCTGTTGAAAACAATGTGGCTTTTTTAAGGCATTCAGACTTCAAAATGTTAACACTGCACAAAATAATTGCACTGAAAAAGGTTGACCAAAGTGTGATAAATATTACACTTTCATAAATGAGTTCTTAACTAATCTGGAAATGTTTCTTCAAAGCCAAACACATTTTTCTTTTTAAAACTGTTATGCAAAAATGTATTCTAAATCCCCCACCAGAATTGTTTTACACTTGAAAAAAAAAAAAATGTACCAAGTATTCAAAGCACATGGTCATTCCTATTTACTTTCAAGTTAAATAATTGCCGTCTGTCACTCCAGCTAGTCAACTCTCCTAAATAGATAGTCATTAAATAACACAACCACAGTACCAAAGCAAATATTAAAACTCTTATTTTTTTTTCTGCCTCAATCTCATTGCTAGAATGAATAATTCCTATTGGTTTTCCCTCTCACTCCAAGAATGTACATATGGATGAACATCAATTGTTTTATTAGGTTTCCAATTAGCTACCATAAAAGGAAGCTTTGTCTAATTCAGGGTTAGTGAACTAAACCACTGGTTTTTGATATCCCTTAAGTTGCATGTCCATGTCTAAGTGTGCAACAACCAAAGTACATAACATTACTTTCATAAGGCATCTTGGGTCCTGACTAAATATTGTCTTCTAGATACAGTATCGAGAGACCACGACATGTATAGAAATGCTTTCAAATCCTCTTTATTTCACCTTGTTCTGTTGCAGAAGGCAGATGGAGGTCTCATATTAACCTAATTTCCACCTCAGTAGAGTACAAAATACAAAGTACTTCTTTGTATAATAAAGACTGATCAGAGTTATCGTTATATTTATTATATTTCAGTGCAGAGGTCTCTATGAAACAGGATGGAAAACTGCCCATCCAAGCTTCTGTTGAAATACTCAACTGAAATCACAGGCACCTTTGCCCACACAATATCCAGAGGTATAAATCTTGTTATACACAAATGACCCAGACACCTCATGTTCATCCCATCGGCACCCTATTCCCGATCTACTGCCTATGGCCTCTAGTCAAAAGTAGTGCACTATATGGGAATATAGGGAGCCATTTGAAACATTCCTTCATCCTATTCTACAAGGAGAAGAGACTTTCCTGTGAAGAGCAACTTTGACAAGAGGAGACAACTGGTGCATTCATATGTAACGCAGCAGCAAAACTGCACTTCTACACCAGCCTATAGAATAGGATCTGGTATATAATGACAGCTCAACAGTATGCTGACTTGATGTAGGAAGGGCTGTTTCAACACAGCAGCTTATAGTTAAATAAGACTGAAGTAGGTCGGCAAAATAAAACAAATACAATTTAAATAAAAACGGAATTGTAATATGAAACATAAACTGAAACTTTTGACATAAATTCATCGTTCTCCCAGGAATGAAAGATTTGACTACTCCACCATTATGGAATGAATATCATCAAAGGGCGACTGAAAGAACTAGACATTAAGGGACAGTATACCTCAGTGCAAATTGAACAAAATGACACAATCAAAATAAATCTCATCTGCGTTGCCTAAATGTCAATAAACCCTGAAACTTTTACTTAAATGTCAAGTGCCAAAGAGAGTGTTAATTAACAATAGCACATGAGCAAATTGTGAGGTTAATAGTCTCCCATCTTTATATCTAGTGTACAGACGGCCAAGGGCGGCAGTTTAGAGTTGGGGTAACGTTTTTTCTACCAATGGTGACTCTTAATGAGACTTTTTGAGTCTCTATGCTAAAATGCCTAGCCACTGAATTAGCTTGCTTCAGCTAATGGTCACGTCACACAATTAATTTGAACAACAACAAAATCAAATAAAACACACTGAAAAGGTCTAGGACCATTTTAAAGCCAATATTAGTCTGAGGAACTCAAAAATAGTTTTTTTTTCTTTTTCTTTTTACTCATAATACAGAGCAGAAACACCAATGAACCATGGTCTTATCACTACTAACTGCGGGAATAGTAACTCCCAATCATCATAATACATTGTGTGATTAACTACAGTTACATTCCTTCTTTTGTTGGTTTTGCCTGTTTCATGGGGTCTGGTATTGGTCGATAGCGTTTTGAGACAGTTAAGACAACATTACTCAGCGACTTTTATGGCTGCCGTCTCCCGTTCGCTGTACACGACTCAAGATGACCTCACGGGACACCCTCTTGCAGTCCTTAGCCAGGCCTAGGTAGCACATGAGGTCTATGAAGGCAGTGGTGATGTTTAGCTTCAAGCCAAACTCACTGGTGGCGTAGTCAAAGGGAAAGGTGTGGTGGTAGTTGTGGAAGCCCTCGCCTGGAATGAAGGATTAAATAAATTAACAAGTGAGGTGATACATTTTAAAGTTCGCAACAATCCACAACAAGTCTACGGGCAATATTAATGAAGTATGCAACTTCCAAATGGTAAATCATAAAAAGAAAATTAGGTGACAGCTCTAAGCAACGCAACTTAATAGATTTAACAAAACAGATGAGGCAGAAAATGCAGTCAGTTGGAACACTGTTCTGACTTCACACAAACAGCAGGATATCCTTCATAACCTAAACACAGGCCACTGGATTAGCTAGTTCCGCCTCACTACACCGAGCCATTCTGCATCAGCTGCCATATCAACGGTACAGTACCACTGAGGTTGGAAACAAAATGGAAAATTGGCTGTGTACAAAATCTGTTCCTTATAAAAAAAATTCTCACATCTCCTGGGGAATCCCAGATGATCCATGTATTTGGGTGTATCCCAGAATTAGCACGCCTGGATCAAATTGTAAACTAATTAATATTAGTCCTTGATTGAGGTGAGCTACATACAGCAGTTCACGACTACAATAAAACAGATGGCTGGTGGCCCTGGAGAAAACCATTGCCTAATAGCAATGTTGTCCCAAAACCAGTAATTGTGTACCACAGACAGTACACATTCAACTACACAACCTCTCAAAGTCTCAGTGAGAATGAAACAATGAATACCCTACTGAGCGCAAGATACTAGCCGTGAAGTATTTCTCCAACCCAAAGCCAGGCAAAATATAGGGAACCGGGTGCCCTTCAAACCTACATCAATCCTCATTATATCTCAGCATTACTTGTGGTACAAACAATACATTTTCGCAGTTCTTGCCAGAAGTTGGCAAAACCCTCCAAAACCCCCCTCAAGTTCAGAAAGCAAACCCAACCCTCATTGCAGTGAATTGGAAATTCTGTTTACTTCTGAATTTATTGGACTTGTGCGGGAATTAAAGGACAACCCTCGGCTCAAAACATCTTTAAAAACAATGACCCCCGACCCCCCCATCCTTACCGATGGCACTGAAGGCCACAAATCTGTTTTCACTGGGGTTGATGGTCTTGTCGTAGGGCCGGTTCCCCCACATGTGAGCGGCAGAGTTGACCAGCCAGGTGGCATTCAACACCAGGGCATATCTCATGAGGCCCGGGACGAAGTACCCCACCCACAGAGACTCGCCCCAGAAGTACCAGGGTACCAGCATGGGCACCAGAAAACAGAACAGAACCACAGACAGCTTGTAGTACCTAGGCGGGACAAAAGGGGAGAAAAAAAACAAAGATTAACATATATGCCATGTAAATAAGAGGCCGTGTTACCTACTAGGGCCTGTACATGGGGACAGAAAAAATGCTAATTGAAAAGCAAAGCCACTTCACAACACTTATGTACCCACATTAAAGTTAATAAAAATAAAAAATAAACTAAACATCGGAATGTTTGAATAATCTTCGTGCGGCAAGGTGGCTTAACAGCGATGGGCCAGTAAAGGGAAGGGGCCACATGATAGTTCTGTCCAAAACTGTAGTTCGGTCCCCATTAAGTCCAATTGCTCCCAGATCATTGATCTACATAAGATTTTGTTCGAGGCCTACAGTATATTGCATAACGAAGGTATTTCTATACCTATAATAGCAAAGCGTCCAACATATTCTCTTTTAAAGAACCAAGCACCACGTTTGTTGTCATTTTCAGGGAAATTGGAAAAAAATATTAAGAAAATTCAAAAGAATAATTCAAACAATTTGAAACTATTTGGTTACTATGGAAGAAAGGATTGTACACTGTGCTCTTTCAAGTGTTTTATGCCACAGCAAGAAAAACAATTTAACTTTTCCAGAATGCAAATAGGCTTTTAATGACACTGCATCATTCAGAGTGAGATACCTAATCTTCAATACTCAAATCTGGTGCGCTATGGTACAGCTAACGTTATAACAGGAGCGGAATTCACACAGAATACACTTCAATACTGTGAAAAATGGGAAGCTATCAATATTTTGTTGCTCCAAAATTGTATTTGATCAAGATTACCAGTGACAAAACAAAACGTTGCGACAAGCATTACTAAAAAATTAAAAAATAATAAAAATCAAGCGAGGAAACAAGATTTCCCCAAATAAATAAATAACTTTATGTACATAATATGTATATCAACCTTTACGCACGTCCTACAAGCTGCTGTGAATTAAAAGGCAATATGAAAACACAGGAGAATAGGACTTTACCGGGTAGATAATGCAAATTGCTTCTCTTACTTTCTCTGGAACATGACGATTTTATCGGCCTTCAGGTCGGACAGTTCCAGCTTCTGGCCCTTCTCAATAACTTCGGGGTGCTTGCGGACGAGCAGCCAGCCAATGTGAGCGAAGAAGAACCCTCGCACTGCATTGTGGGGGTCGGCGTCGGTCTCGGAGTACTTGTGATGAACCCGGTGGTCTCTTGCCCACTCGTAGATGTCATTCTGGAAGAAACAAGACACACACGGTGATATGGGCCGTTTAGGAGGAACATTTATATCCAACACTAAGAAAGAAGATTTTATTTAATGGCTCAGTGTAATAGTGTGGACTAGCCCACAATGTTACGATCAATCACAATCCATGACAAAGAATCCCAAAAGCCTGCTATACAGCCTAGGCAGACCATGAAGCATAGTTTTAGATTTCAGCCTGCACATTACTCAATTTATAACAAACGAATGCATTACATTTGGGACACTAATGGATGAACCCCTAATTAAAAGATGCAATGGCAAAACATGATGCTATAGTGTTTCAATGTATTTTCAAACGGGTTCAAAAGCTGGACAGGGCATCAACCCAGCAGGAGGACCGGTATCTGCTCCTTTGTGCGAGGAGGAACAGGAAGAGCACCGCCAGAGACAAAGCAAATGACTACCAGCAGGCTACTGGTATGCAAGCTTTAGACAACCTGTCAAACAGACTCCACAAGGCAGCATGCAGGCCCAACGTCCCCCAGTGGGACCCGTGCTCACAGCCCAGCATCATGCAGCATGATTGGCACTCGCTAGAGAACACTAGAACTGTCAGGCTCTGCAATTGGTGCTCCGTTTTTTTCCCCCAGATGAAAGCAGAGTCACACTAAGCACGTGACGGGAAAGGGTCTTCACATGTTCACAGTAAACATCATGCTGCCTGCAACATCATCCAGCATGATTGGTTTGGCGGTGGGTCAGCGATGGCCTGGGGAGGCATATCCTTGGAGGGTCGCACAGATGTTAGGTTCCCGGATGAAATCCTCAGCCTTTACACCGGTGCCCAGCCTTATGGGGCCAAATCCTGGCCACAGTTCCTTGAATCCAGCTCTCAATAGGTTGGTGATTTTGGTTTTCATTGACAGTTGTTACATAATTTAGTTCCCAATGAATTACACACACAATGTACAGTAAAGACGTCCACAAGGTATTGCCTGGGTCGGCCCAAAACAACCTTTTCCAGTCTTCCTCTGTCCAGTGTCTGGTTTTCAGACTTTAATCTTTTAAAACTCTTCACGGTTGACGCTGAGACTGGTGTTTTGTGGGAACTATTAATGAAGCTGTCAGTTAATGACCTGTGAGGCATTTGTTACTCAAACCAGACACGCTAATGTATTTACCCTCTGGCCCCTTCTATTCTTCTGGTTAGAGCCAGTTTACGCTGTTCAGCAAAAGCAGTATTACAGTGCAGTACAAGAGCTTCAGTTTCTGGGAAATTCTCCATAAAGAAGGCCAGTTAAATCAACACAACAGGTTTCAGCTGAGCTAACATATCAGCAAAAGTTTAATTCTAATGATCAACTTGTTTTTTAAAATGATTAACTTGGATTAGCAAATGTGCCATTGAAAACCGAAGTGCCAAGGATGTTGAGAATAGACACGGACAATTCTAAACTATATAGATTTCTATACCAAAACCACACTTTACAGTTTGGTAGACTTAAATACCAAAGAATGCATGCATTATTTCTCACTTTATGTCAAACGGTTTAGGAGACATAAAAACTAGGCATTTATAGTGACCCCATGTGGTTGATCTGAATAATCCAACAGTCGTTCTGGTGCCAGGCCAGTGCCTAGATTAGATGGTTGCCAGGGTCTGCACTAGCCTATTGGCTACACTAATTTTGGCCAAATAAAAAGATGATTATGCATCTTGTTTCCCATCAAAGAGCGTGAAAGTGTAAATGATTCACTTCCTAAACACTTGTGCAGATTTCGTAAATAGATTTTTGGTCACTGATGTGTAGAGTATAAAATATTGTTTGCGTCCTCGATTTTAAAATGCAGTGCCATGCAAAAGTATTCACCCCCCTTCAGCTTTTTTCAGAAGTTTATAAATTCTAGACAAATGCCCAGTGTCCTACAAGAGCCCAGTCAGAGCCCCAACCGCACACTACATAGGAATTACAATTGCTGTTAACAAGCAGTAAACAACCTTGAGAGCTTGATCAACATGGCATAGAAGAACGTGCACAGACTTACAAATTACATTTTGTCAAAGTAACATGAATGAAGTTTAATAAGTGCTAAGCACTGCAGTAACAGGCATTCACACACACACATTACGGGGCACGTATTGCTTTCTTGTGTGTTGTGACAACATTCAGCCCACTGGGAGGGTCAGGAATCAAGCAGCCCTTCCATTAATTCGACCCAAACAAACACGGCTTGAGTCACTGATTTTACCTCAAAATAGTCCAACCAGCACAGCATTTTAAAATGGGCACCTAATGCATACAATGAGTCAAGAAGTCAACTTCACACTTTTGAACAGCAATTCCAAACCCAACGAGTGCAAACGGGCAAATGCTGCATCCCAAGTATATCATACTTGGGATGCAGGACAGAACAAAGTAGGCATTACGGCCAAGCACGGAGTCCCCGGTGTCAACACGCATCATTATGTTGACACAGGTTGTCCTCTGATATATCATTTTCTCTACCATAGTAGCTAGCTAGGAAAACTACAAACTTAGTCCCTAATTCTAGCAGCCAGTCAACAATGTTGGCTGAACCCAGTTGAGGAGATGCTGGCATTTGACCCACAAAAGCAAATACTAAGTGGTCTGCATATTCTTGTACCACACAGTTAGATGCCCCAGGAAGTTAACCCTCAAAAACCAACAGGTAATCATAGAATGGGACTGGGCACATGGTTTGACTTGTAAAGCCCATCTCTCAGACTAGTTGATACCAACAATCCATTTGCAAGTAAATAGAAAAATATTAAACAGATGTACATCTTTTAGTTCCCATTAAAAGGTCTTCACTAATATCATACATTTTTTTACCATTTTAGTTGGGTCAAGGTTAAAACACAGACACGTGAAGCTATAAAATGTTTTATAAAAGTCCCAACGGTGATTAACCAAACAGGGATAACCAAAGTGAACCCAAATCCATCACAGGCATTATGACTGGGTCACATACAGCTGGGCTCTAATCTGATGATGGCTTTGGTGCTGCCAGCTGTGACCCTGTGGACAGGATTGAATGGAAATAAAATAAATGAAACTTAAATACCCAGAAAAGCTTGCAGTTTATAGGCTGAAGATGAAATGATGAACTTCACAGGGAAGTGAAGGTGCAAGGAGGCGTCTGATGCTCCTCTCCGGAGTAACATTCATTTTGAGAGTGACATTCTATTGACGAGATGATTGGCTAGTGGCGGACATCTGACCAATTGGAATAACCTCCCTAATCCGTAATAACGGCATGCAGGTTAGTCGACCCCGCTGTTTGCAAGCTGTTGGCTAAAGAGCATGTTCCAAGATTGGAGTGGGCACATGCAATTAAACCCAAAGTTGGAACTTGACAAATGGCCTGCTCAGTTTCCTGGATAATCTTACAAATCTTACTTTGGGATGCACAAAAAAAAATCAATGACAAAACGCAACATTTATTCTACCTTTTAGTCCATGTTTACGCTATAATTTTACAAAAGAATAATAATAAAAAGAAAATCATTTCAGTTAAATTCATAATTATCCTTCCAATTGTTCCAATGTGTTTTCGCCCCTGTAGGTTAGTGCTGGGAATTAGCCAAGGACCCAATGATATTATCACTGCAAGTGGGAATTAGCCAAGGACCCCATGATATTATCACTGCAGGTGGGAATTAGCCAAGGACCCCATGATATTATCACTGCAAGTGGGAATTAGCCAAGGACCCCATGATATTATCACTGCAAGTGGGAATTAGCCAAGGACCCCATGATATTATCACTGCAAGTGGGAATTAGCCAAGGACCCCATGATATTATCACTGCAGGTGGGAATTAGCCAACACAACACGTGCCGATACAAAATTGATTGCGATGTCAAGCATTTAACGCAATCGAACAACATGATTGGATAGTGATTCCATATATTATTAAAAGCCATTCCGTTGCCAGGCTACCGCTGACGAACCAGGGCCATGGGAAGTCATTGCATGTGAATCAGTGAGGCCAACTTGGACATACAAGTGCCAAGTGCAGTCACAACATATTAAAACAAAAACATGATTCTTTTGTTTTACCTGGAAAGCCATGGAGTTGGCGAGGGCCAGGAAGACTCTGAGAGGAGGGGATGCCTTGTAGGAATTGTGACTCCACAGGCGGTGGGCCCCTGCGGTAATACCCAGGGCACTGCACAAGAAGCACAGAACAGCTAGGGTGGAGAGTGGGGAGGTAGAGATTAGACACACAACAAACATTTGGCACGCACATTAATGTAAAAAACACGTTACGTCTGTGGCGACCCCGGCGGAGGGAGGATGTAAGCATGCACGTCTACTCTGGTCTCAGGGTTGTTGTTGTTGTGAAAGGGCTGAATGTGGTCCTATGTGCAAGCCAGACAAAGCTGTTTAGGAGACGACAACTGGGACCTCCAATCAGTCCAGGCGGCGGAGAAGAGACATTCTGTTGTGGCCCATGCAGCCTCACAATGCCCATGTCTATCGGAATGACTGCGGTTCTTTGTTTTTGCGTGGTGGAATAATATGCCGTTCAACATTTAGAGACAGATACACACACGCGATAAAAACAAAACAAAAAGGTGGCTTAAATGGTAAGGCTACGCACAGGACTAAGTTAACGAATAACAACACGCAAGTTTTGGTTATTGCCAAACGGTGAGTGTGGTGGGCTCCAAAATAGATTCCCCGGCATTCAACACCATTCTAGGGGGCACGGCCACACGTAACGCAACCAGCCACCTACGTCACAAATGCATCACCCAGGTTCCACACATTCTTTTGTGGGTCTATCAAAAACCACGCTCAGTTGACTAACATCAAAATGGTGTCAACTCATACAGAACAAAAAAAAAAAAAAAAAAAAAAAAAAAAAA